>WURV02160223.1:0-15764 GCA_011762755.2 Epimenia babai | reverse complement strand
GGGTACAGCTCAGCTTTTGCTTCAATAGAATGGAGCGTACAAAAGCAGCGTATTCCATAGATATAAACGGATCTTTCAAAAAAGCTGCGAACCTGCAATAATAGGGCACATATTTTTAGAAAGAACTATGGATATTTCAGCCATTTTGGAGTCATACGACCAGGATAATATAACGATAGCCTGTCTGGGAGGACACAGCGCTCTTGACGTATGCGAGGGGGCAAAAAGAATGGGTTTCAAAACCCTAGTAGTTGCGAGAAAGGGAAGAGAAAAAACCTATGAGAAACACTATCGAACTAGGCCAAATCCGCTTGGAGAAGGCGAAGTAGGAATCGTAGACGACATAATTCTAGTAGACGCTTTTAGCGATATTTTAAGCGAAGATATTCAAAAGCAGTTGCAACAAAAGAACGCAATATTTATTCACAGTCGGTATTTCTGGGTGTATTTCGATGATTTTAATGAAGTAGAAAACAATTTTAAAGTTCCTATTTATGGAACAAGAGAAATGCTAAAGCTAGAGGAGCGAGATGTAGAAAAAAATCAGTACTATTTACTTGAACAGGCTGGTATTCGTATCCCAAAAATGTTTGCAAGCCCAGCTGATATCGACCGTCTGGTCATCGTGAAAGTAAGCGAAGCTAGCCGTGGATACGAGAGAGCTTTCTTTCTCGCAAATTCTGAGCAGGACTATAATGAGAAATCAAGTGAGTTGATCGAAAATGGAACAATTACCGCAGAATCTCTAAAGGAAGCGGTAATCGAAGAATATGCATTAGGAGCGCACGTTAATTTCAACTATTTCTATTCTCCAATAACAGGAGAGCTTGAATTAATGGGAACTGATACAAGACGCCAAACTAATTTAGATGGATTGCTCAGACTTCCAGCACCAGAGCAAATAGAGGTACTGAAATACCAGAAGCCAAAAATGGTAGAAACAGGTCACATTACAGTGACAACAAAAGAATCAATTATAGAAAAAATATTTGATATTGGCGAAAGATTCGTTGAAATGACCAAGTCAGAGGTTGCTCCAGGAATTATTGGGCCGTTCGCACTGCAAGGCGCAGTTATAGCAGAAGAAGGGAGAGAAGATCTCGTAATTTTTGATGTAAGTATGAGAATCCCTGGATCGCCAGGAACGCGTTTTACGCCTCACACAACCTATCTTCACCGAAAGCCAATGAGTTATGGAGAACGGATTGCGAGAGAAATACAACTCGCACTCAAAAAAAACATGCTTAAAGACATCCTCACATAATGAAAACACTCGTTCTAGCAGCAGGTGTTAGCAAGAGAATAGCTCCGCTAACTGATAAAAATTTCCTCAATTTTTGTGGTAAACATCTCATTGAGCATCAAGTAGAGAGACTAATACAAAGTGGTTTTGAGGATATTATCGTAATCGGCGGTGCACACAATAAGGCAAAATTAGAAAAGGTGTTTGCTCGTAAAGAAAACGTAGAAATTATTGAACAACAAGATTTATCTCTTGGAATGGCAGGAGCAATACTTAGCTGTGAAGAAAAAATAAAGAGTGAGCCAATAATGGTCATCAGCTCAAACGATATTCTTGATCTGGATGCGTACCATCTCATGATAGCCGCAAGTAAAAAGCAAGACCTCGATGGAGCAATGCTCGGTTTTGAAGTAGATAAATATTTCCCTGGAGGATACTTAGAAGTTACGCCAGAAAATAAAATAGAAAGCATTGTTGAAAAACCAGGTGTAGGTAACGAACCTAGTAATCTAGTAAATCTTGTAGTTCACTATCATAAAAATAGCAAAGAACTAATTGCAGCGCTCAAAGCAGCACAGACTACAAAAGACGATATTTATGAAGTTGCACTGGATATCAGTTTCAAAAATGGCGCAAATTACGAAGCAGTTCATTACAAAGGAGTTTGGGAAACAATTAAATATCCGTGGCATATCCAAAATGCTTGGAAATATTTTTTCAATGAATGTGAAAAAAAAGTGAGCCCCTCTGCAAGTGTGCATGAAAGCGCAATTATCCAAGGAGATGTAGTTATTGAGGATGGGGTGCGTATATTTCCAAATGCAGTTATTAGCGGGCCCGCATACATCGGAAAAAACTCAATTCTCGCAAATAATGCGCTGGTAAGAGAGAGTCATCTCGGAGAAGGGTCAGTAGCCGGATACAATACTGAAATCGCACGAAGCTACCTCGCAAATGAGGTTTGGCCACACTCAAATTACATAGGTGATAGCATAGTTGGAGAAAATGTATCCTTCGGAGCTGGTACAATCACTGCAAACCTACGTCTTGATGAAGAAGAAATTGCAGTAAACGTAAACGAAGAAAAAATATCGACTGGCATGAATAAATGCGGTTTAATATGCGGCAGTCATGTAAGAGTAGGTATTGGAACGCAGATCATGCCAGGTATAAAAATTGGAACAAATTCCATGATTGGGTCAGGAATAGTAATTGCTCAAGATATCCCCGCCAGCAGCTTCGTAACAGGGGATTACGAACTAAAAGTAAGACCAAATAAAATGACCGTCCAAAACCTCAGCAGAAAGACACAACTAGAAAAATTACAGCAAAACAATGAAAGTAAGTAACATTATCGTCAACTACAACCAGAAATATTTCCCACGCCTCTGTTTTGAAGCTATAGAAAAAAACAAAACAAGTTTTGGATTCGAAACAATTTTTGTAGATAATAATTCGAAAGACGAGAGCATTAATTATCTCAGGGATATTGCTAAAAAAGGGAAAATAAAGCTCATCGAATCACCAGATAATTTGGGCTACGGAAAAGGAAATAACCTCGGCGTCAAGAATGCAAAAGGTGATTACATGCTGGTAATGAATCCAGATATCATTATCGAAGAAGACACGCTAGAAAAAATGGTTGATTACATGCAGAAAAATCCCGACGTCGGTGTAATGGGACCGAAACTCACTTATGCAGACGGAAGAATTCAGGAGTCTTGTCGTAGAAATATGAGTTTTGTAGATTTAATCGTAAAACGAACATTTCTTCGCCATCTTCCATTTTTCAAAAAAAGATTAAAAGAGTATCTCATGGTAGATTTCGACCATGAAAACGAAAGAGAAGTAGATTTACTTTGTGGCGCCTGCTACATATTCCCAAAGAAAGTCTATGATGAGGTTGGTGGCTTTGATAAGAGATATTTCCTTTTCATGGAGGATTTTGACATCTGTAGAGAGATCAAAAAGAAAGGACACAAGGTTGTCTATTATCCAAAGATAAATGTACTGCACAATCACAAACGATTAAGTGGAGGAAGTTTAAGAAAGCTCCTATTTAAAAGAATATTTTGGATTCATGTCTCAAGTGCAATCAAGTATTTCTGGAAATGGAGGTTCAAAGGATAGAGCTATGTTGATAGCTCGAATTTCTTCTTGGACATATTTTAGAAAGTGATCAATAGCTAAGGCAGGAATAGTGTAGTCAGCAAAAACTATTGCGTCTTTATGGCACGGACAGTTTTTCAAACACTTTCTTTTACGAGCCGGATTTATAGGCGCTGATGTGAGCCTTTTAGATGGGGTCTAGTATTTACAAATATAGTAATTTATGATTTAGTTCTTCGGAATATAACGACAGAATTAATGAATGAGTCAAAAAAAATAGGTCCAGATCATGACCAATGTTACGAGCTAGAGGATATGTATCTAGGCACTTTAGGATATATGAATAGTCATGAAATTACTGATCTTGGTGAGTTAGATAGGCTGATTGAACAGTATTCAGGCTTAGTGGGCATAGCAACAGGAGCTCTGCGCTCAAAAAGGACACCTTTTTTTGGCCATACGCATGTTAGCAATGCACATGATAATAGATTAGCAGCTTTATTAGAGTACGAAGATGTTGACTTGGCTCAATTAAAAATATCGAGGGCAATAGCATTTTTAGCACCATCTACAACAGATTTTGGAAGGCATGGCATAGGCCGAATTATAGCAGAATGTATAAAAAAACCAGATTCTAAAATTGTTGCATTAGGTTGTTCCACTGGTTTAGAGGTCTACTGGATTATCCATGCTTTGCTCCAAAAGAATTTGCTTTCTTCATCAGGAAAGGTGATTGGAGTAGATATTAATCAGGACGCACTCAAAATTGCTCGAGCTGGAGTATATGATAAGTCCTATTTTGATAAAGCCAACAATATTTTAAGTAGTGTACCAACTGAGCCGCTTGAAATTAATGAGGATCAATCTACAGTTGCATTCGCACAAAGCCTAAAATCTCATGCAGTTTTTAAAAATGCTAATTTAGTCGATTTAGATAGCCTCTGGGGAAATGGTTTAGAAAAAATGGACGTAGTATGTATCCAAAATGTATTAAGGTACATGAGTCCAAAATCTATTAGAAAGTCAATTGAGAACATTGCACTGATAATGACTCCTGGAGGATTACTATTTACAGGTATAGCTGGTACTAAGTACTTTGAAGAGAGTAGGCATTTTACCCGAGTAGAAAGTAGTATAGTACAGAATTTATATAGACGAATCTAAAGTCAGAGAATTGCATCAGTGTACAGTCCTTTAAACAAGCATTTATCAGTATCGATAGAAATTTCACGTCGAGAAACAGGTTCTTGAACAAAAGTGACATCGCTTTTGCGAACTAATACAAAGGGGATACACTCATCTGCTTCTCCCATAACTAAGTTGGCGGTAGTAGCAATGCTATCTGCAACATTTGCTTGAGTAACTTTGAGTTTATTTCCAAATATATCGCTTTCACCTCGCTTGTCCAAAACCCCTTTAAAGCCTGCGTATCCAATAGCAACACCTACCGTCCCTGCTCGAAGCGGTGTACAGACAGAATCAACAACAACAATACCCAAGTTATTAACTGAATAATATGAGCCAATCTCTTTTTTAAGCCTCTCAGCACTATCATAGGGAAATTTGGGCCACGGAATAACATATCCTTCCGGAGCATTTGATTCATCAATACCCGCGTTTGCAACAAAAATATTGTTTTTTACAGTCAAATAATACTCTCCCGGTAAAACAACATCAGCCTCGCTCTCAATTAGAGCAGCCAAATTCTTTTTCTCGTGAGCGGAAAGAGCTAAATCTCTCTTCACAAGGCTCGGCTCCTCTGTGATCGAATGCAAATCAATCATTCTTCCCTCACTAAGTGCAACAACTTTTGAAGATAATGCCAAAATATCTCCCTCTCCGGGATAGACTCCTGCAGCCTGTAATGCCTTTTCAAGTTTTTTTAAAAGATTATCTCCTTTTTTTACGATGTCTGATTTAAGCCCAATAATCTCCATAAAACGTAATTAAATAACATATAGGGCAACCAGTCTACTATAATAGTTTGCCTAAAATAAAATACTTGATACAATGTAATGAAACACAGAGATAAAAACAGAAGAACATTAACAACTCGGCCACACAAATCATAAAGAGGATCGCAATGAGTTTCAAGCGATTCAGAGAAGCTGATATTGTTATTCTCTTTATGCTTTGTGATGGTTTGCAAGACCGGGTAAACCGATTCACGACCTTTGTCTGGTATCTTTAACACTCAGGGCCTAGCCCTCAACCTAAGATACGCCCAACGGACCGTCCAGGCGAGACGATAAATATTGACCAAAGCGAAGCATTACACTTTGCGAAGGATTGGTCTCCTTCCAGAAAGACATCTTTCTTCACCCTAGTGGTCTCAGCTGCGAATTAATTTTTTTTCTCGCAATTGATAGGCCCAGAAGACAGGTGTCTTTTTTTTATTTTAGAAAAAAACTACTATGATGGTGTACAAGCAAGCTTAAACAATAATAAATGCTCGCAAATCACCTCAAACAAGTCCTCATTGGGTCTCTCATTATCGGAGCAGTCGTATCAGTACCATTCCTAATGCAGTCTGATCTACCTATCGCAAGTATCAAGCACTTTGAGGGTATTCTCAACGTATCATTTGCAATTTTTATATTTGCGCTAGCAACGCAGCTTACAAATCATTTGTACCGTCTAGGTAATCTAAGTGCAGACTACAATGTAGAAGAAATAAAAAGACATCGCCAATTTGGCTTATACATAAACAAAAGCGAGAGGGTTAGTGATAAGCAAGATAGTGTATTAACTGAGATTAAAAAATTCTCTGGACGTGAAAACACAAAACGTCCAGAAGAGAGGCGACTTTTCTATACTTTTCTAATTCTCTGCATACTCCTAGTCCACGTGTATGTTCAATTTACATATAAAGATGCAGTCTTTGCATTTCTTAATTCAATTTCTTACGCACTAACAATTCCGCTTTCAATATTGTTATTTATAACAATAATAGCAATCCCGATACCGCTTACCTATGTACTTATTAAAGGGTTTGAACTCTTCTTATCAGGGAAAAATAAAATATACTTGCAGCATTTTCTAAGGCCTGTGTGCAAAGTATTTCTTAAAGCAAACAGCGATAAATTAGATTTTTTTCTCGTTGAGAGAACACGTTTACATTTCAGATACAGAGATCTTAATCCTTTTATTTTCCAAATTAATTTCTCACGTTACATTTCTCAGTTAGACAAAAAGCATATGCCGCAATATGGGTATCAAGCAGTAGCCAAAACTCAGAAAAAAATAAAAGGGCAGATTACATTCAAAGATAAAAGATTTATAACAACTTCACAAAACGCGGAAATCACATCATTTTTAAATCGCATAAATAGCTCAAAAATACCAAGCCAAATCAAAGATCAAAATTTAAACACTATTGAAATAGATCTTACAACCGGGTTCTTAAAGATTAGTTTTAAAGAAGAGAGAGAAAAATATGATCGCAGTCCAGATAACATCATGAATATTATTCACGATATAGCCATGCATTCATCAGAGAGTCTATCTTTAAAACCAATAAAATAATTACTGTTTCTTCAAGAATGAAACCCCATTATCTTCAGATTTTGGGAGTTCTGGTTTTACGGGTTGTGGTGCTGGTTGAGTCTCAGGAGTAGGTGCAACTGGTTTCGCGGCTTCTGGCGTCTGGATAGGCGCTGTACTTTGAGGTGCGATAGGCATATCAGTTTGTTGCACAGATACAGGAGGCGTTGATGTTTGCGGTTCTTGAGTAGCAACTTGAGTTGGTTCTGTTGCAACAGTATCTGCAATCGGAGGATTAGGCATGGTGCCTGTAGGTGCAAGAGCGGGTTCCAAGACTGGTGCTTCAGTCGGTTCGTTTGGTTCTTCATGCACTTCATCACCATTCTCATGCAAAACGTCTACTTCTTTGCCAGGTCCCACGCTGCGATCTTTGTCATAGACAACAGTGTGAATTGGCCAAGGAATAGTAATTTGAGCTTGTTGAAATGAAGTATGAATATCCTGCAGAAGTTTAGATTTAACTTTCAGTCGAGGGGATTTAGATTCAATCCAAAACTTCGCCTTAAGCTGAACAGAATTTTCACTAAAAGAGTCAACAACTACAGACGGCTTTGGCTGAACCAAAACATATTTTCGGCCATCAAGTAGGTCCAATATAATTTTTGTAGCAAGACCAAGATTTGTGCGGTAATCAACACCAATCACAACATCAATCCTTCTAAAGGGATTAGTTGTAAAGCTGACAACCGGCTTATTAAAAATATCTTTATTAGGAACAATAATTTTTGTTCCATCCATTCCTTTCAAAATAGTTGCTCGAGATTGAATTTCTACTACTTTCCCTTTAATTGCAGTACCAACTTGAATAAAGTCACCAATCCGAAACTGCCGAGAAATCAAAATAAGTACACCAGAAATAAAGTTAACCATAATATCTCGTAGTGCAAAGGCTATACCAATACCAAAAGCAGCGAGAAGTGCATCAAGTTTAAAGCCCCAGAAGCTCAAGCCAATAGCGAGACCAATTGAGAGAACACCAACATAGGTTGTTCTACCAATCAAAATAAGAACAGATTGATTGTCCTCTTCTAGGTGTTCAGCAACCTTGTTTATAACGATTTTCTTAGTAAGAGACGCAATTGCAAAAGCCATAAAGATAACAATCGCACCAGCTATCCATGAAGGAAGTTTCTCTACAAGTGTCCCAAAGAAAGCAGAAATACCCTCTTGCGTCTTCGAAGTAGTTTCCTGTGCTCGTGATCCAACTGTCCCAGTAAATTGAGCGTGTGCTGTCGAAAACAAAAATTCAAACATAAAAAATAATCACAAATAATCTTGCAATTATAGCTTAAAATAACAGTTTTAGCAATTAATGACTGTCAGAAGATCGAGCAATATAGTTTTCAATAAAAGCAGTATCTACTTCCTGAGAAGGAAATATCTCTCTTAGTTTTGTAAAGTTCACAAACGGAGCTAGTTTACGAATAAACCCTCTTCTCTCCAGTTGAAATTGTATTTGCATTTCTTCAAGACTGAGTTCAGCCAGAGGCGTAACCGTCTCAAGTTCTTCAATAATAGAGCCAATATCCAGCTCAGTGTTTTCCGGAACAGGCGTTCGAAAGCTCATAACCAATTGACTACCAGCTGAAAAAGGAAGGGCATCATGCTCATCCAATTCAACAGAATCAAGCACGGGAGCATCTGGTAATAAAGGTGTTGCATGAGGTGGTGTGCTCTGAGGTGGATCCAAAAATTCTTCCCAATGTGAACAATCAGGTAGTCCCTCTCCTATTCTAGAAAAGGTGTTCTGAAGATCTTGAGTGGGTAATTGTTGATGAGTAGGCTGCGTCGGCATAAGCTGATCAGCATAACGAAGCGGATCTGGTGTTTGAGGTAACGACGAGGTCGCATCTCTCAGATGGCTAGTTGCGTCGCTATCCATAATATGTTCTTTTCTTTCCCCCATAGAATATATATCTATAAATTAAGGTCTAACCATATTATAAATAAAAAATAAGTCAAGAGAATTGGTTCAAAAGAAAGACAAGCCAATAAACTTGTCATCATCGTCAAAAAGAACTAATTTTGAGCTAATCAAATAACAAAAAAAATATGGACGGATTATTTGGATTAATTATTCCAGTTGTCATCATTCTTTTGATTTCAATTCGGCAAATTAACGAATATCAAAGAGGGGTAAAATTTACTCTTGGTAAGTTTACAAAAATAGTTCAGCCGGGTTGGCGCTTGGTAATACCAATTGTACAATCTATGACCAAGGTTGATATTCGTGTAAAAGCTGTTGATGTTCCTGACCAGGAAACAATTACAAAAGACAATATTTCGGTACACATTAACGCAGTTATCTACTACAAAATTGCGGATGCTGGAAAAAGCATTATTGAAGTTGAAAACTTCTATCACGCAGTAAGTCAACTTGCGCAAACAACTATGAGAAATGCAGTTGGAGAGGTAACTCTTGATGAGCTGCTTCAAAAAAGAGAACAAATTTCTAAAAGAATTCTCAGTATTGTTGATGAACTAACAGATCCATGGGGAGTAAAAGTCGTGAATGTTGAGCTCAAAGATATCATCATTCCGGCGGACATGAAGCGGACAATCGCTAAGCAAGCAGAAGCTGAGCGAGAAAGACGTGCTGTGATTATTAAAGCAGAAGGGGAACTTGCAGCAGCAGACAATATCACTGCAGCAGCAAAAAAATTAGGAGAAACACCAGGTGCGCTTCATTTAAGAACCCTTCAGTCAGTCAACGATCTCTCATCAGATCAATCAAACACTACAATCTGGATGCTTCCTATTGAAACGCTCAGAGCAATGGAGACTTTTAGTAACCACATGTCTTCAAAAAAATAATGGATACCTATGGGATTATTGGCTGCCCAGCAGCCCATTCTTTATCGCCAGCCATGCACAATGCAGCTTTTAAAAAGCTGGCGATAAATGCACATTATTCTATATTCGAAATTGAACCTGATAGACTCAGGTTCTTTTTTGAGAATGAGCTAAAAAATCTTCCGATAAGCGGTCTCTCAGTCACAATTCCACACAAGGTTAAGGTAATGGATTTTTTAGATGAAATTGACGTTCCTGCAAAAGAAATGGGAGCTGTAAACACCATTAAGAATGAAGGAGGAAAGATAATAGGCAGAAATTTTGATTGGATTGGTGTCAGTAACGCTCTCCAAGAAAAAATTCGCATAAGTGGTCTAAAGATTGCACTTTGCGGAGCAGGGGGCGCTGCAAGAGCAGCAGCGTATGCCGTGATGCAGGGAGGCTGTTCAGAAATAGCAGTCTTTGTTCGAAATAAAGAAAAATACCAGCAATTTGCAACAGATTTTGATTGCACGTTGTTCTCAATGGATGAAATCCAAGATGTCGATTTTGATGTTCTAATAAACACAACGCCACTTGGCATGGCTCCAAATCAAAACATCAGTCCAGTTCCAAATGGTGTCCTCAAGCCAAAGCATCTCGTGTTTGATGCAGTATATAAACCACTCAAGACAAAATTAATAACGCAGGCTGAGCAAGCAGGTTGCACCGTCATTACCGGCGAACAAATGCTCTTACATCAAGCCTATGCTCAGTTTGAATGGTGGACCGGGAAGTCAGCACCTCAAAAAGTAATGAGTGATGCCCTCTACGAAAAGGTATCGTAACAGCAAAAGTTAGGGTTAACTCCGCACCACATAGGTCCCAGAAATTTTGTCATGCCAGCCTTGCTTCTTGGCATCAAACGCAATCCATATAAACCCAAGTGCAAAGGGTACAAAGCTAATAAAGTATCCAAAAATACGAGCAAGCGGCCGTAAGAAACCAACCTTATTGCCTTTTTCATCTACAAGCTTAAGTCCCATAATCATCTTTCCAGGGCTTGTTGAAAGAAAACTCCAAAGAACATAATTATAGATAACAGGAACAAAAGACTTTACACCATCAAACTCTACATCAAAAGCAACTCTGCCATCAGTCATAACAAACTGACTAACTTCTTCTCCCCAAATAAGATAGCCGATAACGCTAATAGCAATACTATCTATAATAAATGCAATAAAGCGGCGCCAAAAACCACCGTACTCGGTTGCATTCTGTGCTGTTGAATTCATAAAATAAAGAGTCTATTTTTTTAAAAAGGCACTGCCATCCTCATCCTTAGTTGTTGCCTCATAAATCTCTTCTTCACTAATAGGAACTTGCTGTCCCGTTGCAGATTCATCTTCTCCAAAACTTTCTTGAGAATTCAAGAAATCAACACCGTAGAGTGTATAGAGCTGAAAATAAGCAGCGTTCACAAGAGCATTCACAAAACCAATTACGGTCCAAAAAATTGGTAGTGCAGCGAATAGCACAACAAATTGATTGCCGGTAATTTGAAGAAGAAGCATGTTGATCAAAATTCCAAGAACACTTCCAAAGACTGCGGAGTAAACACCAATCAGTCCATGCTTAGGGCTTGAAATAACTTCAAGGATTATACTGCTCGCCATCACACTTAAAACTACTTGAACTCCAGCAATAAGAGCTATGTTTGAAACATCGATTGTATTTACAAGAAGATAAATAGGAAGAGTGAAAATAAAAACAACAAGGTTAAGCAGGAACGTTTGAAAGATTGTTGTTGAAAGACGTCGATATTTATTTTTTTCAGAAAGACCAATCAGTAAATTGCTGACAAGGTTTGAAACAAGGCTGCCAATAAAAATCATAGCAACAAATACGACAAGAAAGATGGGAGCAATTTCACCTTCAACTTCATTTGCTAAAACAGGCTTAAGAACAGATGAAGCAATAGTAAAAACAAGAAGAAGGGTCCCAGAACCAATGAGTCCTCCCAAAAACCCACCCAACGTTTTAAACACAAAGCTCAAAGCTGATGGTTTATAAGGAGTCGCATTTTCCATACTTATTTTTGTTTTAGAAGAATCACAGCAAGTAAGATAGCCCCAAAGGTTAGAGCAATATCAGCTATATTAAACACTGGAAAGCTACCTACCGCAATGAAATCTATGACAAATCCTCGAGTAACTCTATCCCAAATATTTCCAATCGCTCCACCAACCAAAAGACCAAAACCAATGCTGGCAACACGCCCATCAGACTGAATAAATTGACGAGAAAAATAGAGAAGTGCACCCAAAATTACAAGGTTGCTCAAAATAAGAAGTGGGCCACTAAAGGGAATGCTAAAGGCAATACCATAGTTTTGATGTAGCTCAAATCGAAAAAAATCTCCCCATATAAAAAACGTTTCACTCCACTGTGAAAGAGCAATCTTTTTGGTTGCAAGGTCAGCAATGAAAAGAGAAATGACAATAGACAAAAATAAAAAATAACCTCTTCCCAAAGCATTATTGCAAACTTTTTTCATTACCTTTCAATTGATATTATGTCTATCCATCACTTAAGATAGTTGCATTAAAAGCGGAGCACAAGAATGAAAAATATTTTTAAAAATACAGACAACGTACTTCTAGCGGCAGTACTCTTTCTTCTTCTCTTCGGAGTAGTAATGATTGCCAGTATTGGAGTACCAAAATCACTGCAACTTTCGAGTGGGTCCTTGCTGTATCCAAACTGCAGTTCACCAGGTGTAGATTGTTACTTACTCCTCAAAAACCATATTACGCGTATCGGTATTGGTCTTGGTGCACTTGTCGTTTTAACAATGACTAATTATAAAATTTGGAGAAAACTATCTTTGGTTATGTTTGTTGGAGCATTTGTTCTGCTTATTCTGGTCTTCATCATTGGGGATAGAAACAACACCTTCGCCCAAAGTTGGATCAACATACCCTTACCATTCCTAAATTCTATCCAACCTGCAGAAATTGCTAAGATCTCACTGATTATTTATCTCGCATCTTGGCTTGAACAAAAAAAAGAACAAGTACAATCATTTCAGTATGGGTTTGTCTCATTTTGTGTAATTGCTTTGATGATTATCGGGCCAGTAATTCTTCAACCGGATCTAGGATCGACACTTGTTTTGGGTTCAATAGCCGCAGCGATATATTTTGCAGCAGGTGCTAGAGTAAGTCATATTCTCTTCGGAGTCTTAATAGCCTTATCAGTTTCAGCACTTCTTGTTGGTCAGGTAGATTATTTGAAAAACAGAATCAAAGCATACGTTGATCAAGATAACGAATGTTTAGAAGATTATTGTTGGCAAACTGAGCAAGCAAAAATAGCGGTAGGGAGTGGTGGTTTTTTCGGAAGAGGGTTAACGCAAGGTATCCAAAAATCATATTGGTTACCACAAGCATCGGATGATTTCATATTTGCAGCATCAGCAGAAGAGTTAGGTTTTGTAAGAACACTTGGTGTTGTGTTCGCATACATGCTAATTGCATACAGAGGCTTCTATATTGCAAATCACGCACCAAATAGATTCTCCATGCTGCTTGCAGTTGGTATTACAACTTGGATAGTTGCGCAAGCATTCATCAACATTGGTGTAAATATTTCTCTACTGCCAATTACCGGTATAACTTTGCCACTGGTGAGTTATGGAGGTTCATCATTAGTAACTACATTAATAGGGATAGGAATTCTCTTAAATATTTCTAAAAACGTCACAGGATATGTCCATTTTGGTAACGGGCGGCGGAACCGGGGGACACGTCGTGCCCAATATCGCACTTATAGAAGACTTGCATAAGCGAGATGCAACAATTGCAGTGAGCTATGTAGGTGAAAAAAACAGTCTTGAAGAAAAGCTTATCAAAGGTTCTTTTAAAAATGTGAGTTTCTACACAATTCCTGCAGGAAAACTAAGACGTTATTTTTCACTGAGAAATGTTCTAGATTTTTTTAAGGCAGCGGCAGGGATATTCAAAAGTATCTACATAATAATAAAAATCAATCCTCAAGTAGTTTTTTGCAAAGGGGGATATGTCACCTTACCAGTAGGTATTGCTGCATTCATATTAAGGAAAAAAATTATCATTCATGATTCAGATGTAAGTCCGGGTCTAACGACAAAAATACTGAGCCGTCTTGCCGATACAGTATTTTTGGGATTCAAAGAGGCAAAAAAACATGTTGGTGGAAAGGCAAAAAAAGTGTGGAGTGGGAATCCCGTAAGAGCTGCAGTGGGAAAAGGTGATAAGAGTAAGGCATTAAAATTATTAAAGTGGCAAAAAAGTGCACTACCTACGGTTCTAGTTATGGGAGGTAGTAGCGGTTCAAAGTCTGTTAATGATGGGCTTTCCGAAATCATGGCGGATTTATTGCAAATATGTCGGGTGGTTGTATTAACAGGCAAAAACAAGAAAATGAAGGTGCAAAAAAACTGGCAAAAAAATAACTTCAGACAGTTTGAATATATGAATGAGGGCCTTGCCGATGTCTATGCAATCACAGATCTAGCAATTAGTCGGGCAGGAGCCGGAGCAATTGCTGAGCTCATCAAAGTAAACATTCCAGCCATACTCATTCCTTTATCAAAAACAGTAAGTAGGGGAGATCAAATCGAGAACACTCAGCTACTCAAAAAAGAAAATGCAGTGCTACATTTTGATGAAGAAAAGCAATCATGGTCCGATCTGAAAAAAATGGTGATATCACTGATAACAAACAAAAAGAGATATAGTGAATTAAAAAAGGCAGCCGCTAAATACGCAGAGCTACAAGGGAATGCAACAAAAAAAATTAATGATGAAATAATTAAATGTCTGCAAAAATAGTAATCAACGGTTTCTTTCTCACAAGGCCATATAGCGGCACAGGGACATACACAATAAATTTGCTCAAGTCTCTCGGTAAATTAGATTCTCGTAGCGAGTACATCGTTTTAATGCCAGAAAGAGCAAAAAGGAGTCAGTTACCAAAATATGAAAAAAATATTCAGTTGGTTGTACTACCATACAAAAATATTCCGGGTTACTCTCTTAAAAAATGGTATTGGGAGCAATTCCAAGTACCAGTATTTTGTAAAAAGAATCAGATAGAGTTATTGCATGTTCCATATCCTGCCAATCCATATGCAGGCAAATTTCGCCGATTTAAAATAAAGACAATAGTAACCGTGCATGACGTAATTCCATGGATTGATGAGAGATACACTAGGCGTATGCGATCAAGAATATATCAAGCAATTGCATTTTTTAATTTGCGATTTGCATCTCATATAATCACTGTCTCAAAAGCAACAAAAACACAACTGTCAAAAATAATGAGGCGCAAAAAGAAGACAACGGTGATATACAACACACTTGGCCCTCAAGAAAAAAAAGCTCTCCCAAAGAAAACCAAAGAAACAAAACCCTACTTTCTCTATGTAGGTGGATACGATCAAAGAAAAAATGTACCCCGCATGATCAAGGCTTTTCAGAGAGCAAATAAGGAGAGGCAATTCAAGTTAGTCCTTGTTGGCAAGAGTTATATTGCAGAGCACAAAGGCCCACATGATAAGAAAAGTGAATTGGTCTATACAGGCTTCGTTTCAAAAGAGAAATTAATCAGTCTATACAAAAATTGTTATGCCTTCATTAATTTCTCGGAAGCAGAAGGTTTTAATTTGCCGTTACTTGAAGCATCGCAATCCGGTGCAATTATTGGAACATCAGATATTCAGGTACACAAAGAGGTTCTTGGGAAAAATGCCATCTTTGCAAAGCCACATAAAAGAGATGAGGTGCAATCGTGTATTTCGCAGCTTATGCGCATGCCAGAAGCAAGTCGTAAGGATCTTTCTAAAAAAACACGTGAGCACACGAAGAAGTTCAATTGGCGGGCAGAAGGAATTAAAATTATCAATCTCTACAAATCATTGTTAAAATAGAGAAAATTATCAAAAGCTATGGTATTTCCAGGGAAAAGAGAACACGAAACAATTCAACTTATTGTGAGAAAGCATAAAATTATCTTTCTCTTCCTGCTAATAAAAATAGTGATGTTAGTTTTTTTC
>WURV02160222.1:23496-34352 GCA_011762755.2 Epimenia babai | reverse complement strand
GAATATCATATGATTGCCACAGCGAACAATAGCTAACAAATATCACATATGATGTACGAGTATAGCATATGATGAAAAGTGAGTATATCACACAGTGAAACCTAATATATATATAAATCTCATATGATGTACGAGTATACCATATGATAAATGGTGAGTATATCATATGATTGCCACGATGAAAGCTAATAAATATCACATATGATGTACGAGCATATCGTATGATAAAACCCCACTCACTTGGCCTGCCATCGTCGCATGGCCATCTGGATGCGGAGGGCGCTACGTCTCACGCGCGCCAGGTGCCTGCGGGCGATGAACTGTCGAGTGACCTTCTGTATGGTCAGCACGGCCGCAGTCGTCACCTTAATCACCCTCTGCTCAAGCACGTGCTCGAACGATTCCTTCATGAATACCTGCCGCCAAATCAAACGTTTAGGTTGACTAATTACGACGTGGCATCAATATTATGACCTTTAACCCCACGACTGACTGAATCTGGTTGGTGGGAAATTAGATCGAGTAATCTAGAGGTGATAAATAAAACAAAACAATATGGGGGAGGGTGGGGTTAAAATGCTCATCTGAATATTAAAATAAAAATAAAAAAAGCAAAATGAAAACAAAAATACAAAAAATTTCAGAAATAAAAAAATAAAACAATAAAAAAAATTGGAGAATGAAGGATAACAATATCTCGAATGAATCTGAATAATCCCAACCCAAGAATAACGTGTGCCAAATGGCTAAACTCTGCGACAAACAGGTTTTTAGAAAATTTTCAAACTTTGCTTCAACAAAATCCTAATAGAAACAAACTAGGGTCAACCAGGCATATTAGCCGAAAAAGATTAAAATGTACCCTGTTAAAGAGATGGATGAAAATATGGAGGAAAATATGGAGGAAAAAATTTGATCTTTTGCTCAGGTGAACTAATGATGAATGAAGCTTGATCAGGTAAACATATCAGTGCTGTAATATTTTTAGGTATATTTTCTTTATATGTGATCTTACTGTATATGCCTATTTTATTTTCGATTTATTCATGGTATACCGAGTTTGATTTTGTATTCCTCTTATTTCTAGTTAATCATAGTAACCGTAAATTTGTAGTGTCTTTGATAGCCATGTGTGAAAAGGCACTATAAATCAATAAAATTTCATTTCATTTCGTATCTTATTTTATTATTGGTTAAGTTCAACACAGCTGCCGTGGGATAATTAAGAATTTTCATGTTGCTCATTAATGCCACTGTATGCAGACACCCAACTAACCCCAGGCAAGCATCATCCGCAGAGACTTAAGAGGCGAGCTTGATTAAACGCGAATTAAACACCAATTAAACATTTTACCTTGGTCACACCGATCTGGTACTTTTCGATGTTGCGAGTGCCGAGTTTGTTCAAGATAGCCAAGCAGATTTCCGATGGTTTTGCGCTCTTCGAGATCTTCTCGCCACCAATCAATCGGCAGTATTTGCGTATGAATACGTCGAAGTCGCGCCGAATCGGGTAGCCGAGTTTACGGATGCGGATCGTCTCCAACATGCCGGTGTAACGTAATTGGTCCAAGACGACCGACATCTCGAACAACATGGCTGACTTGCTAGTGTTGGGCTTGATGCATCGCACGAAGAATGGGTTACACCTGTTGAGTCAGGTAATTGCTGTGACTCATCACGAAACACATACTCCACAAAGTATATCAGGGCTCTCACAGCCCTAAAGCTGATCACATTCATACATGTACTCCATAAAATATATCAGGGCTCTCACAGTCCTAAAGCTGAGATCAAATATGAACAAAAAAATGATCTAACTCGGTACATTTTCACCCTAAATACTCTGCTGAATTGATGTAGTATATCAAATTTACCATTTAGAACGTTTATATTGTATTCAAAATGTATTCAATAATGAAAGTATTTTTTATATATTCTATTATGCTGTAAATTGCAATTTATCTTTTATTGTTGAATGCAAATAAATTAATGAATGAAAAATTATTTCAGAAAGGAATCATATGATCTTAGTTAGCGGTTACACGTTAAGACGTTAACAATTTTACAACTATCCGAGGGTTAACACACACGGACTTTGTCATATTATCGATGAGGGCAGCCAGGGATTCGGAGAAGCTAGCAGACACCGTGGGTGTGCGTGGCTTCATGGTCACGTATCGTCCGGTGGTTTTACTCAGGGTTTTCGTGATGAAACGGTCGCGCATGTCAGCAAACATCTGGGCTATCATCTGCGTACGGAGCATGGGTAGGTGTAGTGCTTGACACACAACTGTTTACGGTTAAGCGCGAATTCGAAACATCGAAGGCATTTGGATGAGTTCTAAAAATGGGTGGTTTACACTGTAAAATGAGACTAACGATATTTGCTAATATTGTAATAACCGCAGAATAGGTTAGCTGTGTCAGTCAGTAATTTCACAGACAGCGGGTTAATACCTGCGTATTCATACATTCTTACTATTCCATACAAATAATGCAAGATTCACCTCTATCTCAAGATCATTCCAGAAAAAAGATCACCTTGGAGAAAGACCACCTTAGTAAAAAGACCACTTCAGTAAAAAGACCATATCAGCAAAAAAGACCATCTTGGTAGAGAGACCACCTTAGTGAAAAGACCACCTTGGTAAAAACCCAACTTAGTAAAAAGACCACCTCAAAAAAACACCTCGGTAAGACCAATTCTGTAGAAAGACCAGTTCAGTAAAAACCACTATAGCAAAAAACTCACCACAGCCTAAATACCGTCTTTGTAAAAAACCACTTGAAGAAGAGGCTAAATCGTAATTAATTCTAATGTTGTTTCTAACAGTGTGACAACCTGCTCTATGGATTATCAACACAAAATGTCTACCTTGTTTCCGCTCTCACACATCAGCTCAACAACGTCACTGCGGAGCGTATCCTTGTTCTTCTCGATAAAGTTCTGCACCTGTTCATGGTGGCAACTTGCACAATATACTGTATGCAATAATTTATGTCTACCTAATTTAACTTTCAGCGATCATATATAATATTTTACAACATTCAAAGTTTTTTAACCATGCTAAACATTTATTTTACCAACTCAAAACTTCCGCCCATGTATATCGACTTAACAGCATACGCATTGTCAACGGAGTCAAAATTTCTAATGAAATATAACTTTATCTAGTTAAATTACTGCTCTTCGAAATCACCTACTGCGAAAAACCCACCGAGTCTCGGCAGACAAATGACCTTCCATCCATGCCACTAGTCCCAAATGTCACATATTACATATGTAACACTCTCCGCTGAGTGTATGATGGTTAATGGTTATTTACACTGGGATAACGAATTAGCGGGAAGGTAAGTGACAGAGACCATCCATATAGTGTCCGAGGAACAGCCACTTTAGAGAGAAAAGCCATAACAGAACCACAGTACAAGGGCTACCAGACCCCCGTGGGCAGAGGGGTTTGAAAATTTCTATTTGAAAGACGTAATATACTGGCTAGTCAAAGTCGAACCCTCTAACAACTATGGTGACTGCCCCTGTGCCAAGTGCGGGAACAAGTTCTTCATATCTACAGATTTAATCGCACAATCTGTCATATAAAAAGCCACATTTCTTACCATGGCAGCACTGGCACCATCAATCAATACAATAACCCTAACAGTAATATCTGCAGGAGTGTCTCGTTGAAGTGAGCTGGTTGATGTCAGTAAATTATCTTCAACTTAATGAAGATAACCACAATTTATGCTGATTCACCGTAAACATGTCTCTCCGCCACCGTGTTCAATAGCCATCAGCACGATGGAAGCTGTAGCTATTCCGATTGGAAAGAATCTTGGAATCGTGTGTGATAAACATCTGTCATTTGAATATCATATCACTGATGTTTGCAAACGGTGTTTGTCAGTTTCGCTATATTAGTCGTATCCGCCCTTTCATAGCGCGTGACATCGCCGCTGCACTCATTCATTTGCTGATAATCTCACGGCTGGATTATTGTATCAGCCTTATGTCTGGCTGTTTGGGAAAAATAGTTAATTCATCTTAAACGAGTGCAGATTATGGCCTGTCGTGTAATAATGTGCCGCTCTAAATACTGCTGGATCACGCGGCTCCTTGAAGAACTCCACTCGTTATGGATACATCTCCATATAGAGTTCAAGTCATTGTCATTCTGTACAAAGCTCTTCACCATACTGCGCTGCGATACATCAATAGTCTCGTATCGTACTATACACCATCGAGACCACTCCGATCGCATGACCAACATCTTGCCAACATATACCGCTGCCATCTCGTGTCCTCTGATCGCTGCTGCTTCTCTAGTCTTGGTCCAAAACTTTGGAACAGTTCACCGTTAGCACTAAGATCATGGGATTCATTTTCTCTATTAAAATCCGGGCTAGAAACTCATTCACTAAAACTTACTTTTAGTTTTGTCTAAACTCTTTGTACAGCACGACTAAGAGGTTTGTAACTTGATTTAGTGTTATTAAACCAAATTAATATTATATGGCACGAGTCTTGTTGATATCGACATATATGGCAAGTCAGTCTTGTTGATATCGACTTATATGTCGAAATTTCTTTTAGCCTTATTTCAGATGTTACTTCATGCTATCTACAGATTTCTCGATATTAATTAATATCAAGCACCCACGATTCGGGTTAGACGTTGCAAGTTCATATCGGCACAAAAGATCTTCATGCATGGAACATAGATAAAGATTTGCATCTTGGTTATCGTAATTTTCATTGGCAGATAATTGAACCATCACTTACGCGAGTGTAGCTGACCATTAATAAAGTAATGAGACAATCTACGATAGTAGGCTGAAAAGTTCAAAGGCCGATCATAATGCCCTCTCTGAACGAGATTGTTTGGTGGTTATTTTTCAACATAGTCCCCCTTACGCTCTATACGATGTTGCAGGCCGTGGTATGTAAGGCCACATCTTGCCCACTGAAAAACTGCTCAATGTCACTTATGATATCATTGGTTTCATACTGTTTGCCAGCCTAATGTGCCGGTAGGACTGCACAAATGATTAGTAAATGTGAGTACACTGGAAACAACTACAATGACTCACCTTGCTATAAGAAAAGTAGCACCTGTCTAGCTTGGCTTGTTCTTGGTGAGCCTATGAACTTTTCAGCCGACCTTCTTATACTGCCAGTGTGGCTGACCATTAATAAAACGGCACTAACACCTTAACTATTGTGCATACGACTCACGTCATATTTTACTGTGCCGGCATAGTGATGGATGTAGAATTCTGGATCAGACATTCTCGGCTTCTCGTAGAGAGGGTTGCTCGTATGTTTCGTGTGACATTTCTCCAAGAATGACATGTCCGTTGCCTACGGTAATCATTCGTATTCTATGCATCGTATTGAATTTGTACAAGTTTTAGATTCTGTTTGAATTGTAAAAATTCAACATGTTATTGATCAATAGGTAATTAATGAATAAGTAATTAATCAATAAGTAATTAATCAGTAAGTAATTAATCAATAAGTAATTGATCAATAAGTAAGTGATCAATAAGTAATTAATGAATAAGTAATTAATCAATAAGTAATTAATCAGTAAGTAATTGATCAGTAAGTAATTGATCACTAAGTAATTGGTCAATAAGTAACTGATAAAGATTTCACAATCAATGCGAAACCTGATAAAACAATAGTAACTAGGGTGGTGCTGTTGAAATTGAAATATTAATCAAAGCATATCGTGAACGATCTATTTGGTGGGAGGGGAAACGTTTCAATTAGTCTATAGGGTGTTATCTATTACCACAGCTTTTGTATAGTGGTATACTTGTTCAAGTGTAACGAAAAATAGGGAGAGCATGCAGACGAGATATACACAAAGATGTCTACACACTTGTACGATATGATTAATATGACATGAGTTATAATTATGACAACACTCAGATTGAGTTGCTGAGAATGGTTCATAACAGGGAGATAACGGAGAGAATAGGTCAAATTTCAAGTTACAATCTTTGAGCCAAATGCGGCCCATTTTTGTCCAACATGGCCCTCATCATTTATTACGTTACACATGCGCATTAACCATCAGTGACTACTTATTATATGAGTCAAATGCCTTGGGAATGGATTAGAACTTCCAGTCGGTATGTATTCCACTTAGTGATAATTATCAATTATAAAAAGCTAGCAGAAACCACTGCAATTTCTGAAAAAAATATGTTGCCTTCGGCGTGCATGTCTTGAAGTTTTCATGGTTATTTACTTTTTATTTAGCTTGATGTAGCTATTTTATTCACACTACGGGGGGGGGGGGGGAGATCTGGCAATGACTACGATAGAGTCACCTTGGGAAAGTTGCACTCATCGGCGAGAATATGCAGAATTCCGTTTGGCTTCGACGAGATGAGATCGAGGAGACTCTGGTTGTCGTTAAACTCGATGTGTTCCCACGAGATGTTCTCCTTCCTGTATTGCTCTTGCTCCAAGCTGAAGATGTGCTTGTTGAAGTAGAAGTGGAGTGTCTCGTTGGCGTAATTGATGCACAACTGTTCGAAGCTGTTAATAATGAAATCCTGCGGAGCAGAACAGATCACCAGTGAATCAGTGACATTTATTATATGCAATGTTGGTAATGATTTGATGTTTAAAGCTACAGAATTCACAGAAATAAAATGTGTGTATGTATATATATATATATATATATGTAATAAGGGCCAATAAAGGCTGTTCAATGCTTGGTTATGGCAGCATAGATACAACCGCAGCCAATCAACTTGAACACTCTTATGTCACCCATTAAAGATTATATCGGATGTCGACCTATTTTATACATAGGTTTCTCCACCCATCAGGGACGGGGATAAATGACTCGTCGAAAAATCATCGCTGTGAGATCAATTTCTACCAGGTCCCCACCAGAGGCCAATTCTTTCCCCGTGCATTTCTCTCTTGTTACTCGTGAGCCAACCACTCGACTATATCTATTCACATCTCACTTGATAAACAACTGTGCAGCAAACATTTAAGCTGTGTCTTGACTTAGAGGGAATCAAGGAATTTTAGCTCGTATAAACTTGAGGTTTATTGAAAAGAGAACCAAACATAGTATGTCTGTAAGGTAATTAACAAAACATAGTATGTCTGTAAGGTAATTAACAAAACATAGTATGTCTGTAAGGTGATGAACAAAACATAGTATGTCTGTATGGTAATGAACAAAACATAGTATGTCTGTATGGTAATGAACAAAACATAGTATGTCTGTATGGTAAACGGATAAATTCATAGTTACAGAATACTGCCCAATAATGACATACAAGCAATAAGATAAATCCAGCTGATGGGGTGGTCACTAAATAAGTCATCAACACTCGCCTCAAATCCGAAGATGTCGAGGATGGCGAGAGAGGAAGACTTGACGCGCTCAGAGCGACAGATGATCACATTGATGCGGTCAACGAGCCACATAAACAGTCGACTGTATAAAGCCTTAGCGATCGCGTCCCTGTATAAGGGTCGATGACGTTGTTACTCGTGGGACATTACAAGAAACGCAAACATCAGCCTGTGGATGTGGATGATAAATATTGTACTGTCTAGAGGAGATCCAACATGGATCGGGAATTGTCTTAGGGAACGGAAAACTTTCCCGAGCCAAATGCCACGTTGAAAAAAATTAACTGTGATCCATACACACATCTCAGCTTACTCTAACCACTTGTTCATTTACACTGTAGTAAACGACAGACTCTAGCAACCGGGCTGGCGGGCCGCAGTGAGCCCATGCCAAAATTACATGCATCTGTAGGATGAATATGAGAAGTAATTTTATGCTTCTTATTAACAAATATAATATATTGCCGCACCTGGTATCCAATGCCTGTTCCAGGGTGTACGGCGACCACACCCTCTCTTGCCGTGCCTCCTGAAAATGTTGATCAAGAGGATGTAGAAATAGGTGGGCTTAGTTTAAACAGGTGTGAAAGTCATTATTGGCTAAATATGATAAATGGGTTCAATATATCAAGTATGAACCAATGGCAAATATTACAATAAAATTTATAAAGACAGAAAAACGTACGGCCATGCCGTAATTGCATAGAAATACTCATGGAGAGGAGAAACAACTTCCTCTGTATTACTCTGTAATTCACTGCCAATGGTCAGTTGGACTGTGATACACAGACTTGTAGCGACCAACAAAACTGACCGTAACTTTGCTTGTGAGAGCCTTGGTGAGCCATTCCTCGGGTAGCTCCAATAAGTGACACACCCACTTGACTTCAGCGTCACTCCCAATCTCGGCAGTCTACAGAGAGTTACAGAGTAAGTAAATAATAATAGGTCATGAAGTTAATACCAATATTAACATTGATGCATCCATATACTCATCTAAAAGTATATATTCTGTTTCCTGAGTGGATATCTAAATTGTCTATGTTCTATTTAATGGAAATTAGAAATAATTTGTGAAAAAAGTACTGATTTCTATACCACCTTAACCACTATACCACCTCAACCAGCTGTGACGATGCTCTAAGGTGGTTCACAATAGACTCAAATTTTAACACTGGAAATTATTCGCCTGTATTTTAAAATATGGTAAGTATGAGTAAAAGGATAAACAAATTCATTAATAAACAAGAATTAGGTATCAAAATTCCATACTGCCTTAAACCCAATTACAGTAATGATGTCACAAATAAATAATCTCAAGAACATCAGTTATGGCAAGCAGGAATCAAGGAGTTGTTTCCAATAATCTCGAGAAGATAGTTATGGCAGGCAGGGGTCGAGGAGTTGTTTCCAAGAATCTCGAGAAGATAGTTATGGCAGGCAGGGGTCGAGGAGTTGTTTCCAAGAATCTCGACATTAGTTATGGGAAGCAGGAGTCAAGGAGTTGTTTCCAAGAATCTCGAGATTATTTATGGGAAGCAGGAGTCGAGGAGTTGTTTCCAATAGTCTAGAGATTAGTTATAGCAGGCAGGGGTCGAGGAGTTGTTTCCAAGAATCTCGAGAAGATATTTATGGCAGGCAGGGGTCGAGGAGTTGTTTCCAAGAATCTCGAGATTAGTTATGGCAAGCAGGAGTTGAGGAGTTGTTTCCAATAATCTCGACATTAGTTGTGGCAAGCAGAAGTCGAGAAGTTTCTGCACAGCATGGGAAAAAATGGGTAATTAAAATAATACCATAACCCCTGACTAATCGTACCTGTATACACATACTTTTGTTGATATATATCTTAATTAGTCTAGGGGTGTTACCTTCATGTCAGTGTTATACGATGCAGGTTATATGACAACTAACTTTGCCATGCCTAATACAATATTTCAGTCTTACAAATGAAACGCCCTGACACAAACCTCGCTTTTCTTGAAGTAAATGTTGCCAACATGGAGGATTGCCGCGAGCAATTTCTTGACCGTGGCGATCTCATTAACGTCGAAGTTGAGAACTTGCATGGCCGAGCGCAGCTGTTGGTAGTTTTCTGCGTCATCCCTACTCCCCAGGGTGC
Source organism: Epimenia babai (assembly GCA_011762755.2). NCBI lineage: Eukaryota > Metazoa > Mollusca > Solenogastres > Cavibelonia > Epimeniidae > Epimenia > Epimenia babai. The sequence goes on along the minus strand of WURV02160222.1, from coordinate 24,837 downwards.
AACTTTTACCCTGTCGGGACAATTGGTGCTCTCGAGATATAAATAAGAGGCGAGTAGTCTTGTGGGCGGGTTTGCCAAATGATGTGCGGCATTTACATAAAATCTCACTCGCAACATTCAGTTCCATTAACCGATGTGGTCTGGCAATATCATTCAAATCATTATAATGGACGATTGGTATTGAGGAAGCAGATGGCATCGTACGTGTAACCCAGAGGGCATGGGCTCGAAACTGCCTATCCGTCAGCTTTTCTGTAATGGTCCTCAGCAAGTTATGCCCGGGTGGCGGAGTAAACAAGTAAACAAGTGACCTTCACGAGTGATATAGCGGGTGCAGAATGTATTACACCTCCGCTGATTAGCTGGCATCAACATGACAGCCAGTATCGTTCATCGGCAAATAGATGCCTCATCGACATTACGAATACCATAAAGAAAATTTCTGTAGCAAAAATCATGAAACAGCGAATATTAGTAATGAAGCAAGTAGCTTTCAAGATTTAACATAATGCAATGGATACGAAAATTTTGGTTCAAGATTTAACTTAATGCAATGGACACGAAAATTTTGGTTCAAGATTTAACTAAATGCAATGGATACGAAAATTTTGGTTCAAGATTTAACTAAATGCAATGGACACGAAAATTTTGGTATATAAAGCTATTATGAGAGGAGACACGATGCCAACTAGCCTCAATGATTTCGAAGACAGGGGAGACCCCACCACAAAAGACAGGGCTACCGAAGTTCTGCGCTAAAATTACATCTTATACATCAATTGTGGAGTAATAATGGAAGCAAGAGGAGATAAAACAAAAATAGGTTGGTGTAAAAAAAGATATATATGTGCCTAAAGCCAAAACAATAAGATAATCATATTACAGGGACAGTACCTGACTAAGGTAGAAGTATTCTTCAGCCGTCTGTAAACCAAATGTTGACTTCTCCTCCATGGTCATGCCAGCCAACAACTCATAGAACACGTGATAGTTACGCTCTTCTTTACCCTGACAATTTCATGGAATAGAGAGGTTGTAAACGGAGCATATCACAATGCAACATTGTGAAAACTGAACGATCAATGTGCAAGGAAATGTCTTTGTCATAATACAGCAAAAAGGTTCAGAAGATTTGTAATATATATGTACGTAAGATAATAGCTATGCATCTGTACAATCATGGTGTATAGTCGAGGGAAGCCCCAAATAGTGCTCTGATTGAGATACCCTGTACAATCGTGGTGTATAGTTGAGGGACGCCTCCAATAGTGCTCTGATTGAGATACCCTGTACAATCGTGGTGTATAGTTGAGGGACGCCTCCAATAGTGCTCTGATTGAG
>WURV02160222.1:0-23396 GCA_011762755.2 Epimenia babai | reverse complement strand
ATACCCTGAACAAATCCGAACGAGACCAACCCGGGGATAATATCTGCCAAATGGCACAGATCTGCATCAAGCGGTTTTTAAGAAGATTATTCTTTTAAAAGTTAACATTGGACGGACAATCGGATGAACGGACAATGACCACAATTTCATTAGAATAGCCGACGGGAACAATCTGTCAGGGGAGCTAATAATAGTGCAGAGTTTCCCTAACAATTTGACTAGCACAGTGGTCAGCTATATTAATCCGATATACTTTGTCACAATAACTGGATGATAATGCAGGATAGTAAATGGGTCATACACATTAATGACGTTCTACCAATCAACATTTGCTAACAAGTGCAAGAATGAGGATGGCTCAGGCTGTACTGGTTGGCAGTCATTTCAGGAACTACATGCTCCATATGTGTATAATTGTGTAAATGTGTATAATTGTACATATGCATCATGGATATGATAATTTGAAATCAAAATACACACGAGTTAAAACGCTCAAGTTGAAAACTTGCAGTTATTCTATAAATAATTTGGGCAGTATATTTTGATTCGTGGCATATTTGGATGACTATATAAAACTGTTCATGGTTTTCTACACAAAAAATCTCTATAAAAAATACTTATGGCAAACCTGGACGACGATTCTAGATTTTTCCAGTAGGTAATCCGTGATTTTAGCACCGACTATGCAGCCTCTGAAATTAATTTTTGCATTAATAAAAATTCTTTACACGTGCTATATATTTTTTTTATGTTCTAAAAATCACAAACATCACAAAATTAAAAGAATGGAAAAATCTGGTAAATGTCACCCTCAACACTTTCAGTTTCAAGAATAATGGTTCGATGAAAAGTGAAAGTGAAACTAGCGCAACGGCGCACCTTTTGAAGAAGACTTCGATGTATTTGCCGAAGCGGCTGGAGTTGTCGTTACGGATGGTTTTAGCGTTCCCGAAGGACTCGAGCAGGGGGTTAGACTCGAGGATTTGTTCGGTGATGATGTTGTCGCCGTTCTTGTTGACCGCCGCCAGGTACTGCATGATGAGCTTAGTGCTCTCGGTTTTACCGGCACCGCTTTCTCCGCTGAAAAAAGTCGAGGGCAAGAAACGGCGTCACGATAGAGACACGCTGGAGACCAATTGGTCGTCGAAAGGAAAATTTGGTGCAAATTTTGGAAGTCGAGTCAAATATCGCAAATTAAAATGACCCAAAATGTTAAATTTGTATGAAATAAATCATACGATGCCGCCATTATGTTATGTATAAAACCCCCGTCCTGTTGTTATATTTGACATGTATTTAGTATGGATATATCCGAACTCAGCAGGATACGTGTTAAAAGGCAACACTGACCAATGGTTATTAATAAAAATAGGCATATCAACAAAAGTGTAGAATTTTGTTATGGTCTAATGATTCCGATGAAAGGTGAATGACCTTAATGAATCAGCAGATACCTTGTTATTACAATCAGCAAAACTATCTACTTGATCAAGAGCATGCTGACCTTTTAGCGAGTTCATTGGGTTAAGGTTGTCAAGACAACCAAAATCAACTCAACGGAGATTTAGAGCCACAAAAATATGTTGCAAATGAGTTCTGCCTTTTGTCACAATCAAAATAAAGTTACAACATTCCGATGGCCTGGAAGAAAATACTTCAGTTTATGAATAAAAGGAAACATTCATACATTGTTTGTAATGATAAACTTGTTTGGGTGTAAAATACATCAGCCGGTGGAAAAATATATATCTTCTACTTAGCAAATGAACTTGGCCTAACCTGATAATGATGACTTGGTTGGTTTTGTCCTTGATCATTTGGCGCGACGCTTCACTGGCGAGTGCAAACAGGTGTCTGAAAATAAATCAAGCAAATAGAGATGCTACGTGGGATTGCATATCGAGTCATAATTTCGCGAATCACTATTGCCTTTATAACCAAAATCCTTTTTTTGGGTAATTTCCGTGTAAGTTGGATCACGTTTTCGGATATGTTAAAGACTACCTCGTGGGATTATTCGACAGGTTGTTGTCGTTGTGGACGTTAGGCCACCCAGTTCTATTTGGTATCCCCGGAATTCCTTCTATTGTAATTGTCCAATGATAAATAGCTTTACGGCATAGCAAACCAACGGCAAGTTCTCTAACAACTGTACTAGATTTTAACTCACTAAGGCAGTCGTGTGAATCTGATGTAACAATGTCATTGGACAGAAGCATAGAAACCAAGAGTAAAATGGCCACCAGCAATTGGTGATGGTTGCATTAGCCATACCACTGTGTACTGGAAGCTTGTGTGTCTCTACTGTTCGTAATAAATATTTTTAAAAAGTTCGGGAGAACTATTCAATGATAAAATTTTACTCACGGTGGAAGACTTCCGATTGGTTGATGCTGGTACTTCTTAACAACGTCTAATCCATAAATGTCAAACATTTTATATGGATTCACGGCCACTAGGATGCTGCCAGTGTATGTCTGAAGAAACAATAGAACATATAAGGCACATACATAGAGATCAGCATAGTTATTGATAAAGATTTACAATTTCACATAATATCGAAAAATATTTTCTCCGTAAGGTTTATCCCCTTTTGTATTAGAAAATACTGCGTTCTTTCATTAAATTAATTACAGTCGAACCTCTATTAAGCGGCCACCCACGGGCATCACGAAAAAGTGGCCGTTAAGACAGGTGGCCGTTTAATCCAGGTTTGACATCTTGACTAGTGTACATGTCGGGAGGAATTTAAAGTGACCGTTACGACAGGTGCCCGCTTAATGCAGGTGGCTGTTCGGGCAGGTTTGACTGTATTTCTTACTTCATTCTATCTTGCTTAAAGTAATTTACATGAAGCTTCAGCTTCATAACCCGTGAATGATCTATTCTGTTTCAGTTTCACTTCTGACGCAATTTTAGTGCATTCTATAAGTGAAAAAAGAAGTAAACATGTAGAGGTCAAGTGAGTATTGGAACTAGCAGTGCAATACTTCAAATCACCCCAAAATGCTGTAATATGAACAGTACACAGGTTATAAATATGGATTCATCATTCATACCCATATGATATCCCAACAAATTATTAGCGTTAAACAGTAATGCTACTAGTGCGCTTTAGACCAAATATATTTTATTTCATTATGTTAGTTATTAATCTAGTTTCCTACATATATGAGGTTCCTGTCATAGCGGACTTTCAGGTTCCATAACACAGAGGTGACATTCAGGTCACTGAAAAATACAAATATCATGTGGACAATAAATCACAATTTCATCCACTACGGTGTATAGCGGATGCAGGGCTAGACCCATTCGCTCAATATTGCTTATTCTGTATATTAAATGAAGGACCTAAAATAACACTGGAATATATTCGCAACGTCTACATATTAGTCATGAAAATTTTCTCTCTGTTATGCCTAGAGTGTTCTTTTCTCACGTATTTATAAATGATGCTGCTAATAAAACAACCAAAAAACCGAACAATCATGAAGGCAATTTATTGAGGCAAAAAATATAGCATAAATGGAATAATAATAAGACAAGGATATCATAACCTTAAGTACTTAATATCGTTACCTTAAGTTGACCATGTCAGCAACTCCGCCATCCTGACCATTGTCAGGTTCATCCTTGGCTTGTTCTGCCATTATCTAAAAGGTGAGCACAGTAAATTATTTTTTAGCCGATAACTGACTAACTATATTGAACTAGAAATCTGACAAAGTGTCGCATTTTGGAAATTTTTCTGTTAATAAGCAAAACTTATGTACAATTTAATGGCAATAAATCAATGTCCAATGCAAATACAAATCAATACAAATCTTTGCGAATAATGTCAACAAAAAAGAGAATAGTGTGAAAACGGGTAGAACTACATCCAAGTAAAGATATAACAAACCAGGAAGTAATGTATTTGAAAGAACTCACCAATCACCTATTATAAGAAATGTTCATTGCATGATAGTACATAAGTGATAATACCGTAACGCCTCGGTCTATCTACAGGCACAAGGTATACTTTACAATTGATAGCCAATCACCACTTTTCGTTAGCATTGAATAGGGATTGTGAAGTTTTATATTTCGTGGACCTGCTTGGCCTTTTGGGCGTTGTACATCTCGGTCAAAATCTTATATTGATGAATATATGAGATATACCCATAATGACACAACATTCATTATAATGAAGATTTATGATTATAATGGATCGTTATAAATTTCAGCTCGATAAAATGTTGAATTATTGAATGATTGAATGACATAAACCGTATTATAGTTAGTAGAAACGGAGCTATTCAATTATGCTATCGAGGATGTATACCAAATATAATGTAAGACATATACATATCTCGGAAAAAACATTATTCCTATGTTACAGTATAATGTATGGTCGGGTGGAAATTTTGAAGTCCTAAGAATTTCCTTTAATTTCATCAAATTCCTCCCATGAATCAGTAATCCCATAAAATACTGCAAATTTTTGCAATAACTAAAATAACATGTGTCCTATATAATGGCTCTTGAAGTTACCTTTTGAATCAAATATCCAAACAATAAAAAATTTTAATGTTATACGGTACGTTAATTCTATGTATAATAGAGATTGAATAAAAGCAATGGTAATAATTGTTATTGAAACCATAAGATAATGACAAAATATTCAAAAATGAAAAACAGTATACAATTTAAATAAATTTTTTGTAATAATTTATAATTATTTTATTATAAATATGGCCATAACTAAATCATTTCGTGAGATGACTGAAAATTTTAGCTGATTAATAAAATGATTGACATGATTTATCACTGTAATATGTACAACATATTCGCAAATGCAAAACACCAAGTTCAAGGTAATATACCTGCTAGTTATGTAGTATGCTATATAATCCCATTAATTACGAGGATTTCTAATAAACTTCTTGATATTAATATTATTAATTTAATATGTTTGCCGAGTGTTAGAAACTATGTAACGCTCATTGATCTAGAAAAACACGTACGAGAGGAAAAGCTGCGAAATTAACTTATAATGGTTTTATGTGATCTTAATGGGGGTAGGTCTTTGAATAGCTGGAGAGAAATGCTCAGAAATAACCTATACCCCTGATGGGATTCATCTCATGATGGTTTTATCTCAATGTTACGTGACATCCATGCTACAACTATAGTTCTACATAGTCGTATTTTGATTGGACACAAATATTTAAGACGACAACTGCTTGTATCAGTTTTCCTAATGGACAGAGTATGTAAGCTGATGAAACAGACCAAATATAAAGCATATAATCTTGGAGGAATGGTTAGAAATACAGTGAAACCTGCTCTAACGACCACCCGTATACAGCGACCACTCGTCTTAAGCGACTGCCTTTCGGCGGTCCCGAACGTTTTCAGTATATAAGTACACTCACTGTATTAGGCGACCACCTGTCTAAAGCGACCGTTTTACGCCGGTCCCGCGCACGGTTGCTAAATACAGGTTTCACTGTAGTTGCTAAGTTACTGCAATAGCCTATAGTAAATCATATTTTGAACAAAAAATATTACAATTCAAAATTTAAATGAAAATATTCAATATTTAATAAGTATCAATACTTGGTATACAGTAATATTGCATATCATCTGTTAGTGTACAGTTATATTGCATATCAATAGTTGGTGTACAGTTATATTGCATATCAATAGTTGGTGTACAGTTATATTGCATATCATCAGTTAGTGTACAGTTATATTGCATATCAATAGTTAGTGTACAGTTATATTGCATATTAATACACGGAGATAACTTTGGGTCTGTCCAGAAGTGTCAGATGAGACACTGCACGTTACATTTTGAAAATACGAAACTATTTTGACCAACAAACAACAATTATGTACCCTATATTCTAACAATAACTTGCTTCACGATGGTAAGAATTTGCATTACTTTGATGAACTGGCGATATTTAAATTATTTAGCCAGTAAGGGCTTACTTCATATTATTTTACGTTAAGATTAGTCGAATATCGCATTGTAATCATAATAACTGCATCGTTATCGTGAAATAATGTTGTGAAAGTAATCGCAAATATGTAAAATATGTATGTCACATATACCACACGGTGCACAATAAAACATTCAATGGATATCTACCACGCCTGTGTCAATAAAACAGGTCTGTATTCAGCCTATGAGTGAATGCATTGAGGTCATTCAATTGTAGTTTCTGCAATTGTAAAAAAATTATAGAATATAAAAGCACCCCACAAAAAATATGAATACGGGTAGATCCTGTATGGGTCATTAAACCCGTTTTCAGCAAATATTATATCAATAGGACATTTTGTATCTATCTATATTCCATCCACAACTTAGATACAGTAATATATATATATATATATATATATATATATATGTAAAATAAACCTTTACTCCAGGTTACTTTGAAGAAAGTTATTTGTTCCAGAACGTACTGTTCGAGAAATGTTCTTTAGACGTGGGGAACTGTGTGGTTGAACGACTAATTGAAAATATCGCATGCAGCCCCTCCCCCCTCCGCTCACTACTTTGTTAAAAATTTTTTTGTAACAAACTATTTGACTGTAAGTCACTATTACAATTATCTGCCCGATGTGAATATGAATTTTGTTGAACAGTATATCACAACTGCTCTATTTCATAAATAATATCAGCAGCATGGTCGGCACATTTGGTTCTTTTGTTAAATACAGCACGTTGTTTATACAGCTTTCCATACCTGCTTTGCTTAGTAAGGAACTTTAGGATTACTTACGCGAGAAGTTCGTGAATTCTTTGTGTAAAATATCTGTGGATTAGTGACATATGAAGATATGTCTTAAGATATTAGTGACATATGTAGATATGTCTTAAGGTATTAGTAGTTTGTATATTTAAGGGTTCATATTTATAGTGATATTAGGAGAGTTACTTAAAAAAAGCGTGAACACTTACTGTTTCCTACACTTTGAAGTGTTTAATAAACTTACTGATTGCCTCAATCTCTTTACTTTTGCCTCAGCGCCACATTCTTTTTATCTGAAAAAAAAAACGCATAGAACGTAAAAATTAACTAAGTAGTTTGGCGATTCCCAAGTAACAAATTTTTTCAATACACCAAAAATATTGAATATCATATATTAAGCAAAGCAATGTTAAACTGCTTTATTTGAAATGCATATAATAATGATATTTCTTGCCAGGTTTCGCCGGAAAAGGGTTAATAATTGTGTCATATAACATTCTCATCTATGTATATAGTTAGCAGAATATAGAGAGAATTTAGAAAAATATAGAGAGAATTTATATTGATCAACAAACAATATATTTCCTGGAGTGTGTCCAACGAGACCAATACAAACATCTGTATACACGCAAATGTGTACGAGAGAGGTATTTCCAGCATTTGCAAAAATACAACTAACACCGCATAATTGTAAATGACAAATCAAACATACAACTTTGTAAATAATAGCATAAATAAACACATCCGCATGTATTTACACCCAATGGAGTGTAGAGTTTATTTCAATAAAAATGAATTTAATCAAATGGTCGTTACAGCGTCTGATAATTTCGATTGTACATCATTATTGTTACCGGGTCTTTAACCCGTAACGTTACATATTGTAAGGAACACCAAAAACGAAATGTCCTGATGGATACGCAATAAATAACAGATTTACCGCAAAATATAAAGAAACCTAATCCATTCCACAAAACACACGAGGGTAAAATTACGAAATTCAATTCAAGCATGCATAATAAAAACTTGCGTAACACACGTTAACCCTCACAACATTGACATCTGTATATCAGACTACTATAGCAATATTATTTTGTGACAAAACAGAGTGCTAAGGGTTAACCATTTAACTTACAGCAGTTAACAAGTTGGTACACAATGAAGGAATAAGGGAGTGGCCCTTCTCTACAATAGCATACTTCTATGTGGTATGGACATGAAATTTACAGCGATGACTACGACAAAGAAGTATAATACTTCAATAAAACTCAGGTAAATTAAAGCATGCATGTAATTATCGTATTCCTAAGAAAATGTATGTACTCCGCCTGCAACCGGAACAGAATAATCGGGTATTTTATCAGGAAAGTCTTTAATATATGAATAAATACTGGATAATCACAGCGCAGTGTGAGACTAACCAATGTACAGTGCCAGACTTACTCATACAGGTATAACATCAAATAAACTAAACCGTTTATATCCACACCCTCACTAAATATACCGCTAATACAACCAATTGTGCTTCGTGTAGACATAGGACCGCGGCACAATATAGGGTTGAATAGGTATGCCCCGTACTGTCTTCTACGCGCAGTCTATTACATTCATATCACGATTTTTCACGTCTGAATGCGTTCTAATCCGCGTCTTATTTCATCCTTCCACATGAGTCTTAGTCAAATGTTACTCACTCAAAATGTAACAGTCACAGTATGTAAAGTCTATTGAACAGTTTGTTCCATTTAAACGCCCCCCTCCCCCCACTAATATACTATACATGTAGTCCCGAAAGTCAGGCTATACCAGCTGTCTAATGGTAAAAAATTCATTCCACAATGCCAAGCAAAGACAAGTCCTTGGGATTAAAGGCCTTCCCAGGGAAATTAACCTGAATTCGTTTATCCATTTCATGCTCACTGTAAATGTACATAGTTGTATCTAACATTGATCTATATTACCTGTATACTGTTAGATGTTGATTTTATATAATTTAAGTAATTACATTCTAGTCTTAGACCATTAAGCTATTGTTTCATGTAAAGTGTATTTGACAGCTCTGCTAATAAGTACACTTTAAACAAATTAATTTCATTTCAGTCATCATAAAATACACTATTTTATCGAATGAAGAGCCAAATAGCAGCTATGCCCAAGTAGCACTGATCCATCCAGGGGTAGCTTAGTATTGATCTTCTAGCTTTAGTCTACTGAAAATCTGTTTCGCAACTTGTTCTATGCAGTTGTTAAAATCAAATGAAATAATTAGTAACTCGGGTAAAGGCAACGACAATAATAATAATAAAACCAATAATAATTTATTTCTTATACAGAACAAAATTGCGAAATTATTCTACTGCTTCACAGTATATAAATTGTGTGTGACAGCTATTCAATAAAATAACTTTCATTTTATGTCATATAATTGCCTATTTGTTATGTGCACAAAAATTTTCAGTTGATACATGAGTGTTAAGGGACATATAGCGGAGAAATATAGAAATCAACGAGGAAAATGGATACATTTTGATTTCTATGATAAAAGATAATATAAAATGCTAACTGAAATTACTGAGTAAATATGTAGTAAAAAGATAGCCAGAAGATACATGCGTTTGGTCCTTTATATAAAAGGAAAAGAGAGAAATGCATTTTCAGAATCAGTTAGAATTGTACTTGTGATGATTATAGGTAGAGAAGTAGTCTGTTCCAAAGCTTATATGCTGTTACCATAGATCAGGTAACTGTGTTAAAGGTAAAGTAAAGGTAAAGTATGACATTTATAGACTACAAGTATCAGCCAATAAAGGCTCTCAAATGCGTTTTAAGATGAAATGTATTTGGCAGCTATTCAGCGCATATACAATACCTTCGACACTCGCATATCACCCCGCCGAGGATGATATCGAGCATCTACCTATTTGGAGATGGGTTTACTCCAGCAATCGGGGATAAATGACTTGCTGAGGATCATCGCATAAAAGTCGACCAGTGGGCAGTTTTGAACCCGCGATCTTACGGTTACGAGTCCAGTGTTCCTACTACTCAACTTACTGTTAATCGTTCGTATAAACACATTTGGTAGAGTAAGGGTAAAGATATTCAAAAAAAATGGAAGTGTGCGTTGCATGCAGATCTATGAAAGGGTTCTTATAATAGCAGCACTTGTGTATTTGTAGTAATACCTTAAATTACATTCTATCAACAATTGGTAGCCATATCAACATGTCAAATAAAATAAAAATAGCAGGAACTTTTTTTATTATTATACATTCGCTGAAGGGGCAGCAGTTAGCGCAGCAGTTGGTGCAGTAGTTAGCGCAGTAGTTGGAGTATTTGACTTGAAATATGTTCAGGCAGAAAATGCCATAAAACCCCTGTGCCGATGGGGTCTGGGTAGTCCTTGCAGTGTGGTTGCTAGGGCATTTTCCCTCTGACGCGGCTGTGCTCCAGATACTCTATGGAAGGTCTCTATGTCACTTACCTCCCCGCTATGTCATCATCCTATTGTAATACCCGTTAAATATTAAAGACAGAGCGGAGTGTGCAACGTATATAGCCGTCTGTAGATGTTTGGAAGCAGTGGCCTGAATGTAAGGCCAATTGTCTGCCTAGACTAGACTCAGTGGGTTTTTCGCAGGTTTTCCCTACCCTTTCTAAGTTAGACTAATCAATTTGTCATGTTAACCACATTTGTAGGCTAGCATTGTAAAGGGCTAAGAATGACCTAGACAATGATTACCTTGATAATCAGCCTAGTATAAGTATTACCATTAGTATAACTAGGCCTACATAAACACACATATGCACATTCGCTGGGTAATTGAGTTTACTAATGATCTATTTAGTTTTGTTGATCGTCTACTATTCGTCTATTTGTTTATTGCCTGCTATTGCAAGATAAAGCGTTTAAATATAAGCCCATACAACGGTAAGATATCGTAAAAATCACAATCGTCTAGGGGGTGATTCACTGATTGACTGAGGTTTGATCCGAACTAGTGCGATCCGGATGAGCATTAGGGTTAGGCTATACTGGTATAATGGCAGTACATCAGCGGACGGTTGCACTAGTCTACGCGTCCAGAATTAAAATACAATTTAAGATAAATAAAATATAGAGATAATAAAGATAAACAAGATAAATAAAATAGCCTACATACTGGTGAATATTAAAAAGAAATCTTTAGTATTTGTGGCATTTTAACACTGTTAGTACGGCAACAGTCGCTTACCTTATTACTATTACAACGAACAACAATAATAAAATAACATTTTCGAAACACGACAGCTACTCATTCTTGGCTTGCATGACAGGGCGTCGTGCATCAAAAAGATCATGAAATATTTCATATCACGGTAATATCCCTTTATAACCAATTCAGCTTATTCGATATGAAAGCGATTATACGCGGCCAATATGCAGCTCCAGTAGCTCAGTCGGTTAGAGCGCCGTACTTATAGACAGTGATGTGTTGCTCTAGACATGCGGAGGTCGTGAGTTCGATCCTCACTTGGAGCATAATTTTTTATGTGTCAATTGCGATGCGGAGGTTACATCGATGAATCGACACGGAAATTTAATATTCGTGAGTGTTCAGTAACTATGGACAATGTTTATTTTTAAGCCGACGACTAGTTACTGTATTTTACTGGTGGGTTGAAGACCTATCAATTCCCTTTAGATTCCTATATTTGAATTAGCTTCAACAAGTAAGAACTGATTTAACAAAATTCTAAAAAATGTTGCCCTCATGGTAACGAATTTCCTTAGAAATTGCAGTTATTTAACCCTTACAACGCTCATATCTGTACGTCACATTACTATAGCTATATAATTCTCTGACAACAGAGTGGTGAGGGTTAATGTGGGTTGATTTTTTCTGAGTCAATCAATACCATACGCGGCTTGGCCATTCTTGCCTTGTCGTATGCAAGGACTCCTTTTCACTGATGCGGTTGTGGATTGGTTTCTGTCTGATGACTTTCACCACTCCACGCTATCTCATTGTCGCTCTCTACATGACAATCACCCTCTCAGAATAACAACACAGCTAAGTATTCTGTACCATTGGTGTGAACGGACGACGATCAACAGTCTCTGTAGATTCTGCATCTTGTACTATTGTAAACTAACTTTGTAAAGGGCCAATACAACGAACGAAACGCAGGCTGTTATTGCTCTACATACATACGACACAATGTTGTTGGTCGTTCTAGCGGTTCATAACAGATAAAGAACCAAACCGGAGGTCATGGGTTTGTCTTGATTTCACGGCCCAACAAAATTTTTTTCTGCATTTCCTTCTTACATTAGTTTTAGTTCCGCACGTCAAGTTACGTTTGTAGTATATGTACCAAATCCATAAAAATTTTGAATGTCAAGTTACGTTTGCAGTATATGTACCAAAGCCATAAAAATTTTGAACGTCAAGTTACGTTTGTAATATATGTACCAAAGCCATAAAAATTTTGAACATCAAGTTACGTTTGTAATATATGTACCAAAGCCATAAAAATTTTGAACATCAAGTTACGTTTGTAGTATATGTACCAAAGCCATAAAAATTTTGACCGTCAAGTTACGTTTGTAGTATATGTACCAAAGCCATAAAAATTTTGAACTCTTATCTGTTCATCCTATGTACCACGAAATATTGGAGGTTTCAAGTAACTAAAGACTGGACGAATTCATGTGAAACAGCAGAGCTGCAACATCTCATGATTCTCTTGGTATTCATAAAAACTGACATTTTGGACTCATTTCATGCAACATACAGAAATAGTGTCCCCAGAAGAAGCTTTACCCTCTCGTTTGTGTGTGAAAACCCTACTGGACTCTTGATAAAAGCAAGTATTGACGAACATTCGACGTGATTCTCAGAGATTCAAGGGGGGGAGGGTGCATAGTACGTTGATTGTGGTCCCCACAAGAAGCTGTAGCCCACTTTGTCGTTCACATACAAACTACCTGACTGTATGTAGTGAGCAGGTGAGGGTAGATGCCTTCATCAGTTCTGCTTGCAGCAGCAACTCGCTGATTTGAATAAAGTTTTAATCAGAATAAGAATAATAACGATCGTATGCAATGAATTTAAAAGATTGTTCACAAAAGAAAGGGTAGACATTGTTAAAAGATATAAAAGCATTTATGAATTAACATCACATGCTGATATGGAAAACAGTAAAAGTTAATTGATCTTATTAGATTAAGGTTATAAATCTGTTGTAGTCACTTGGCATTATTATCTGCATGTAAAGGGTATTACACCGTGTATTTATCACGGAGTGGTTAAGCCACGGAGCCGGGCACACCTGGTACTTTTCGAACCTACTGCCCGCAGTCGTTGTGTCATATTCGATGTGATCATGTTCAAAAACGAACAAAAGACTCATCATCACAAAAAAATACATGGGGTAGTCTATACGAATAAATAAACGAAAGGTGGTCATGTCTTAATAAACTTTTGTTAGTCTAAAATGGCGCAACCAACTGTTCTTTTACCATCGGAAAGGTTCTTCGAACTTGCTACGTAAATAAAACGAATAACAGACATCTATGATACAGGCTGAGAGGAAAAAAAACAAGTGGATGAAATAGTCGTCATGTTATATTTGTGGAATCATTACGTGTGTTCACATCAACTGCCTTCACGATTCGCAATAACGTAGTTTTAGCTTGTGACTCGCTGAAGCCTTCCAGGGCTTGCTCGGCTGACGTGCTGTAGTGCGTCACTAATTCCCGTATCTCGCCTGCTAAATGGCCAAACTCGGATGCGTCTTTCACGATGGAAAACATCTGCAATAGCACGTGGTAGACATTCACAGGCGAGCGGAGGGGTCATGTAACATATGAAAAGTGAGAACACATTAAGTGATATAATATAATAGATGCGTATATAAGGTAGTAGTCTATCATTTAAAATGCAGTTTTACATTATTACAATTATTTTATGAAAAATGCAAAACTGTACATAGCAGAATTAAAGTGTGTCTGAGTAGTTTTGGCATGTGCAAGTAATGTTAATATGTGCAAGTAATGCTTGCATGTGCGAGTGATGTTAATATGTGCAAGTAATGCTTGTACGAGAGAGCAATGTTAATATGTGCAAGTAATGCTTGTATGTGCGAGTGATGTTAATATGTGCAAGTAATGCTTGTACATGAGAGCAATGTTAATATGTGCAAGTAATGCTTGTATGTGAGAGCAATGTTAATATGTGCAAGTAATGCTTGTATGTACGAGTGATGTTAATATGTGCAAGTAATGCTTGTATATGCGAGCAATGTTAATATGTGCAAGTAATGCTTGTACATGAGAGCAATGTTAATATGTGCAAGTAATGCTTGTATGTGCAAGTAATGCTTGTATGTGCGAGTAATGTTAATATGTGCAAGTAATGCTTGTATGTGCGAGTAATGCAAGTATGAGTGAATGTTGCTATTACAAATCTTTGCAAATGTCACATGAGGGTACAGCAGATTTGTGAATATATGCGCATTGGGAGGATTGAGGCTTACCTGCAAGGCGTATGCCATATTTACACCAAAATCAAAAGCTCGCGTCTGTAAGTCCTGCGAATGATCAGTCAAAGCCAAAGCAGACTGACAGCTTTTGGCCAATAGACAGCACGATGATAAATACGTATGTCTCAACCAGTCAGCGAGTGTTGCATTGTGGGTAGTGTCATAGGCGAATCGTGACTCGGTGAGGTTACCAATGGCTGAAGATATCATCTCCACCACCTTCAATATAGGGACATGCAACATTTTGATTAAAACACGATAAACTGTACCGACCTGGAATGCATTAAATGAATTTGCCAGTATAGGGTTGTGTTAAATATTCGCAATTTTATTATGAAAACCGCGAATTGACTTTCACAAACACCGTTAATTTTGTCCATTACTTAAATCGCACGCTACCCATGCTTAAGAGTTGTGAGATCTTAATGACTCACTAGGTTTAAGTCTCTAGGGGCACTGAAAGCAGGAACCCATTTAAAACTGGGGCATCGGAGGGGCATCGAGTTTCAAGGGCACCCAAAGAAGTGAGTACTTTCGCTCCCTGCCACGGGTGAATACAGTTGAATGGTGCTTGAGATTAACACTATATACATGACAATGCACTACTTAAATTTGTAATTATTCCATTTTTATTTCATTGATAATTCACTACATTATAAAGCGTTTGTCTTTCAAATGGGGCTGAATTATTCCTTATACATAGTAGCTTAGACTTGACCTCTCAAATCGCACCTTGGTATTGCGAAGCTGAGCCAATCCGGTGCAGGCGTTAGCCAGAAGGAAATCTCCGCTGAGCACGGAGATCTTGTTACCGAACTCGATGTCGGCGACGGGGCCGTCGGTCGGTGTCACGTCGCTCACGTTCACGACACCTTTATGAATCAGGTATGCCGTGTGGATCATATCCGTGATTTCTGCGAGAGTTCGCTGCCTGAAGCGATGGCGCACGCAGCAACGAATCAAAAGTACGGTGAGACGGTTCACTCAGCCAGGACAAATGACAAAAGGTGCCGAATTCAACAGATTAAAAACGAATGTAAAACATCAAAATATACTATATCAGCGTTAGAAAAGTGGAGCAAAAGTGTGTGAAAATGTTTTCCTAAATATTTAGCCCGTGAAATGGTCAATTGCCATACAGGCCAAGTAGTACAATGGAGGCAATCAAACCCGGATGGGGTCGAGCCATCCCTTTAAAATGCATATATAATATATACAATGTATACCAACTTCTCTGGGAGAAAGAAAAACACACCAAAAACAAATCTTATAAAACCATTTTTCTGCAAGTATAGAATCGAGTGCAAGAATTTCTTCTATAATTTATGAAAAATATTTTAGTGAATGTTTAAGTGATACCGACACATCTTCGTCATAATTATTATGAAATTCACTAAATCCCACTTCAATATTATTCATCCTATATATCCAAGCGGTTTTAGTGAAACCGACACATCTTCGTCATAGTCAATATGAAATTCACTGAATGCCACTTCAATATTAATCATTCTATATATCCAAGCGCGAAATTCCTCCTCATTAAATATATAAAAAAATTTTCATGTAAAAGTCAAAACCTAAACCACAGAACTATCTCAATTTTAATAAATCTAAAATAGCCATTTATACAGACATACCGTTTGTCAATGCCGCTGATTAATTCTGTATTAGCAGCCGGGTCTATGCAGTGTTTAGACATTGCCGCCTTTGATATAAGTAAAACAATAAGACCACGTATCTGTACACCATGCTTGTCATTGTACAGCAAACCCCTGGGGCATACATACATACATACATACATACACACATACATTTGCTGGAAAATACACTCAGTAGATATAGTTACTTAAGAATAGGCTGATTACTAAACAATCGTTGTCTAGGCATTCCTGGCTCGGTTGTTTACAAAGCTAGCTTACAAATGTGATTAACACAAATTTATGAGCCTCACTCTAAACTATACTGAAAACTTAAGGGTTAATCAAACACAATGATTTCATCGTGCGTGGCATGCTAGGTGGAGTGGTATGCATTCACTGTAATCCAATCCTTCGTATAATGTATGTATGTCTATCTTTGGCAGCCTCTCACTCCATTCTCATCACTCACTAATTACGTCGATATTCTCTTATTTATAAAACTCCCATCATAGTTTGACTCAAAATTCCATTATCCTTTATTTTATTTTGATTATATAATTACTGCTAATGTAATATACCGAGCAGTTTTCAGAAGGGGGTGCTTTGTACCGATCAATTTCTTGGCATGCAGCGCAACATTCGCTATTTCCTCACTCTGGAGACATCGCAGATACATGAATGACGTCGGGTAGCCAACTATCGTCTCCGCATCGGAGATAATGTTGTTCCACTCATATGATTCCTCTGTTGAAATAATTAAATAGCGGCAAAACAACTTCTCTTGCATTTTAAACTTGAGTATACAGTGAAACCTGCTCTAACGTCCACTCGTATAGAGCGACACTCGTCTTAAGCAACCGCCTTTCGGCGGTCCCAAACGTTTTTGGTATATAAGTACACTCACTGTATTAAGCGACCACCTGCCTTAAGCGACCATTTTACGTCGGTCCCGCGGACGGTCGCTTAATACAGGTTTCACTGTACTTTACTAATCTGTAGAGGTATCTCTACATTCATTTAACCTACCACATTGATACTGGCATCCGTTTTTCCCAAAGAATGTTCTAGGCATACACTGTTTCCCCTAAGCTACCGGATCAAACATAGCGAACATTCCTTATGTCCAGATTTTAAATAAGGATGGCAGCACTAAGTCAACAGACAGTTAGAGTTACATAGTTATGCCTATACATACAGTCATACATATGGTTTATGAACGCTGTATACTTAGATTTATTGTTTGGTAAAATAAACTTAATAGTAAATAAAACACATGCAGTTGTGGTAATAAAATATTGAAATCCTACGGTTCATGACTCATCTTCTATTGCGTAATAATTGCACCTGTCATATTATATGATATTGCTATGCAGTGAACAAGTATGATACAGGTTAGGATGACGGTTAGGGTTGGCGTTAGAATAGATGCTGGTGTCACGGGGGTACATCGCCGGGTGGATCACACTAGTTCTGTACTAGTCGATATTGCCACAATGGCAACTCACAGATATATCTGACCTGAAAGTCTAATACCTGGTATTAAATATAGGCTACGAAATAGTAAGTTATACAAGGGGAATACTAATTCATAAAATGCAGATGTATTACATTATTCATGATTCTCCACTGTATACGATAGAGCACAGTACTCTACCACTACTTAGTTATCCTTGAACTAAATGCTGTGAATCTAAGTGAACTACTTGTACATGTTACTAACTTTTAGTTTTTACCTCGAGAAACTTACGTTTAGGTTTACTTGTTTGGGATAATAACGAGCTTTGACAATAAAAACAAGACCTATGATAACTACAAATTTTAGATGCAATTTGCCGTCGAAATAGGATACTTAAGTGACGGATATTTAATTTCATCGTCATATTCAAGTTAATTGAGCCTTCGTTAAGTACTGCTAGTCTGCTAATGCAGTTACTTTTTTAAGTTTTTGTACTCAGTCATTGATGCGAAAAACGTCATCACTTGTTGTGGTGGGGAAAGTTTGATAAAAGAATGTTAAGTTCGTTGAGGGCTTGAGGCGCGAAAGTGTTTTCTGCAATATAATATTATTGCTATAACAAAATAATTTTACAACACAAAATATTTTCGGAAATTAATAGTACATGGGTGATTTATTCGGAATTACTTCCTTACGCGAGTAAAACATGCCCGACAGTGATGAGGTTTTTCACACTGTCATTCAACATTGCGTCATCGGGATATTTGGACATTTACGATAGTATTATATACTACATCATAGAAAATAAATAAAACAATAATAATAATATTTAGGCACTCTACCTGTTTCATACTATTGCTAACCTACAACTATAAAAAAGCCCTCATTTTGCCGTAAAATCCTTCGTTACAACTACCAGCTTCTGATTTATGTTGCGTATTCGATAAGGAGATTAATGAATTTCCTCAGCAGATCTTTCATTTATAAATATAAGGTGTGTGCCTAGTTAATAAGCTACCGAATAATAAGTTGCAACCTTCGCCTATTCTTGTCACTCAACTGTACACTCGCACAGTATCGCGTTGCTGCATAGACTGACGAGCTTGATCAGGGTTATTCTGTAATTAAGTCAATAATTGTTATTTACATTTTGTATTACATATCTAATACATAATTTCGTTAAAAGGGCGCTATGTTATATGCAATTCACTGTTAATATTTGCTGTTAATCTCTTGAATCATCTTAACACCCTGAGTGGGTATGGTGACTATGGTTACTAAGGTGGGATCGGGGTTCCATGAATGGGAATGTGATCCAGAAGACTCTCAAATCTGTACTATCTGTGTAATTTTTTTTGTAAAAAGCGCCTGTAAATCTCATTTACTCACTGGGTCTGGGTAGTCCTTGCACTGTAGTTATATAGGGTTTCTTCCATCGGACATTTTTGTGTTTTGCCTGGTTTCTGATGGTCTGTACCCTTCTGCTATATGGTCATTAAAAATAATCACGTAGGCCTACCGCAGATTTAGCGTTATGTAGCCTGTCTATTGATGTTTGAAATCAGCTTTGTCGTTTACACTACGACTGATGTATTAATTGTGTAACCACTCAAACTAGATTTGTAAAGGGCCAATGTGGCTTGAACAATGGGTTATTCACAGTGTATTGTTCAATACATGCATCCATAAGAATTTTACTAAATTATTTCAGGCAATTAGACATGTTTCGCGGTTTTACATGTCAACAACGAAGACTGATGCACCATCTCAAGATAACATACGGAAGATCTTGAGCGATTTATTAGCCAAACCACGTCACAGACAGTCTTCGGCGAGTGCTCTAGATATATGGCCTGGGAAAGAGTTAAAGTTCTTTTCCAAAAAATATTCTCACACAAAATATGTAGATCTACCAATTATACAGTAGGAAGCAGTTTTCTGAGCGCTAGAAGCATTGGATTCGTAACCGAAACCTAAACTAAAATAGCTAGATGTTTGATAACATCTTTGACGGGTGATATCCAAGTGTCTGAGGTATTGTATCTGCATTGAATAGCTGCCATAAATCGCATTTGATAGCCTTTATTGACTGATAAATGCAGGCTATAACTGTTATATTTTACTTTTTTCTGTATGATCTATATTCAATATTCACTTTCCAAGGACTTAGCATTTATGCTTACTATAATTAACAATTTATATTTACACACATTACAATTAGCTAACGTAACTGTAGTACAATAGCAATAACACTGCATACTAACTGGGGGGAGGCGTAGCTCAACTGTTACACATTTATGCAAGATGATCGCTAGCAATTCATAGCTGAACAGCTCCTAAAATTAAAGGGTAGAAGATTCATCACAAAGACTATAATGTAAAATATGCTATGTGTTATGTTAGGTGGCCAAAAGATTTTTCTGTATCTCTTGATTATTATGCAAGTTGATTGTTTATCTAAAGGTTACTTCCTAAGACTACTGCGTAATTTCTTAATTTTATTACATCTACAATGTATATTTGAACATGTAAGGCATATACATTCTTGCAATTGCACTTTTTTAATTTGGAGTGTTTGAATGTTTTATTAGATGATGGACTAACCTAACTGGAGACACCACTGTTATTCAACTAGACACTGATTTGTTGTTAAGAGATCAAATGATTGAAGCATGCGTCAAGTAGTATTTATAATAATGTCCTACATTTGACTTTTAGGTAAAAGCTGAAGATTTTTGCAATCTCTATAGGTCACTCAGTGATGAGAAAGGTCAAGATCTACTCCATATTTTGGCGGAGGAATACACGTGTGATTCTACATCAGTTTCTAACCTCATAAGATCACTCCATATCGTTAGTGTTTCTTTAATGATCATAATAACACATAAAAGTTGCAGTGATGTTTGAGTGATCATAGCTATTAATTTAATATTTAATTCTATTATTTATTATGTTAGAAAAGTGAAAAGCACTTGAAAATTATGGCTGTGAATTAAATCTACCTCACTGTTACCTGAATTGTGATATTAGCCTCTGTTGATTTAAAAAACCGTACCCAGCAATTTTAATAAAATGATTAAATGAAAATTCTGCGCAAAAGAATGGACCAACCGAAAAAGAGACCAGCCCAAGGACGATACTTGCCAAATAACAGACCTCTGCGATAAGCGTTTTTTGAGAAGATTTTTTAAGAAAAAATATGAACATCGGCAGAAGTTACTTCCCCCTAGCTGCGAAGACGATACCATGAAACCAGCCTTCGTTTCATTTGTATGTATTGACCATTTCTATTTTGCATAGATTTTCTTGAAAACAAATTTATGCGGCGTGTTTGTAAACGTACAGTGGCTGTTATAGGATGAAACAAAAACTGTGTGGGTGAGGACGGCCGAGAAATTGAGGCAGGAGTTGTTGCCGCAGTATTATCGCTTGTTTGTCAACATCGGTCGCACAGCGGGTGGGGTGAAATTCTTAGTGGATTTGCGGGCTGATATACAGGTAATCGTTCGGTTATAACTTCTGTTATTATTGCTTGATGCATTTCTTCATAGAGTAATTTCAGAAATTAAATGAAAATTTTATCATTTTTATAACATAGAGCGGTACTTTTATACAAATTATTAGGAATTTTTCAACATTTTTCTTTGTTATTATAGTTGGTTTTTTGAGTGTAGGTTAATCCCACAGTATAATTTAAACTGTTTTTAGCGGGGTATTCGCAGTGAGTCAGGGAGTGGGAACAATGCCTACCTTCGTAGCCTGGATCAGTCCCTCAAGCAGCTCCTCTCTCTGTGGTTCTCACTCGGACTTCTACACCTGGAGCGCATCACGTGGCAATCACCCTGTGACCTTGTACAGAAGGTATGTGCAGTAGCATCACACAGTCACACTGTAATGGAAAGAAATGCGCAAAAAAAACCTATACCTCTGATGGGACACGAACCCACGACCTCCAGATAACCACACTGGTGCTCTACTAACTGAGCTCAGGGGCAAGCTTTCTCCAATGCATTTAGGTATTTAACACCGTTTTTGGAACCACTGTTGTGTAAAGTCCGTATATCATAGCCAGCGATATACACAGATATCTTTTAGAGGCATGATGATGGACTATAAATTGATTGGCTGATTTTTGCGGTGTTTGTCTATATGAATGTAATCGTAAATGGGGTTGGCCAATGTGGTTCTATAGATAGATGGAAAGAAATGTATTTCTGTAATGTCTCCGCTGTTAAAACTTTCTCAATATATTCGCAGTCTTTTTAATTTTTACAGCTCATAATTATCACAGTATCGCAATCACTAGTTATTTTGGGCATCATAAATTCATTCTGTAGAGGGTGGGTTGATAGGTTTATTAAAAATCACTATAGATACAGGACACATGAAGTTGCTCAATATTTTACATTTATATACTGTATGGCTATATAATAACATGTAGTCATTAATAAAAATATTTACATCCATAGCAGCTGTACTATTCTAGAATAATAATAATATTATTTGACTTCTGCTCTTCATCATCATTGCTTATAATGCTGACTGCAGCAACAAAGGTCCTCCACTTCTGTTTCTCATGGGCCAACTTCTGGATGATACTCCATCTGTAATTCTGCCCTTGATTAAACCACAAAAGTTGTATTTGACTGAAAGTTTATTGAATGTTTTGCTTAAAATATTTTAGAACTTTTAGAGTGAGGTTTGTTTTAAGAGTCGAGGGTTGACCATAACTACAATTTGTGTCCTGTAAAAGGATGTGTTAAGTCATTATCTAGGCCATTATTGGCTTTTTACCAGGCTAGCCGATGCAAGCCGTGGTTAACGTGACAAACTCGTATATAATGGCGATATACAAACCACAGAGTCTGGGCGGACAGTTGAGCTCCGTTCATACCACTGGTTCCAAATGTTTACACACAGCCTACACATGTCACACACTTGCTCAATCTGTGACAGTTAATGATGATGTACATTATGATAGGAGTGAGACCAGTGCTATACAGATGTAAAACAAGGTAAATCGGAGGGAAGAAGCCCTTAAATAACTGCCAGGCAAAACCGCCATTAATTTTCTCTCCTGGTTGTGGAAGATTAGTCTCCCTGTTAGACACACAACGGCAGTTTTCTTTTGTAAATTTGGCCCGCCCAACTACGACTAATTTGAAGAATAATCCATGAAAATGTCAGTTTAAGCTCACACACTGTATGTATATTTTGATCAGATATGCGATTATGAGGCGGTGCATCCAGTACGTAGCTGGACAGACGTGAGGCAGAGGCTGGGCCCATATCGGCGATGTTTTGTCTTCACCCACCGCTGCATGCCGGGTGAACCGGTGGTTGTACTGCACGTCGCCCTCACTGATCAGATCTCCTCTCGTATTCATGTAACCATAGCGCTACTCCTACTGTAAACAGTACACACAGTCAATGCATCATGCAACAGAAAGAAAGAGAATATTAAAAGTATCGACATGAACCATACATGGCCTATTTTTATTGCCTTATTTTTTATGTTTCTCTTTCTCTACATTGTTTCAATATACCGAATACACACCATCCATATTTCCTATTGAACCTTACTCGACATCATAATATTTTCCATCCGAAAACTACCACATCGACATTTCTCGACATTCTCATTGGACGGATCAGATTGACCCTCATTCTCTCTGTCACCAATACGTCCGATGCTATGACTATAAATACGGGTGGTAGATCTCGGTCGACACATTCAGACATTATCGTCAGATTTACCGTTAATCATGCTGTAAATGCTATTAAAACCAGTCCTTATTAATCGTTGTCTTGTTGAGTTAACGTAAATTTATTTCGTATGACAACTGACAGCACGCAGTCGGGTTATAGATTATTATTAACGTTATTATTAATGTTATATTTATCAGCGCTTTATCACATATAGCAATCGTATATCGTCGCTAGAGCGCTTTACAAATTCTACATAATAATACAACTAATAACAATTGCAGTTAAATACGAATGTAAAATAATATATCACAGTTG
>WURV02160211.1:0-15765 GCA_011762755.2 Epimenia babai | reverse complement strand
GTGGTTCTTAAAAACGGTGTCAAATACCTAAATGCGCAGGAGAAAGCTTGCCCCTGTAGCTCAGTTGGTAGAGCACCAATTAATGGAACGATGGGTTAATATCATATCATTTAATAGAATAATGGGTTAATATCATATAATCTAATAGAATAATGGGTTATTATAACACCATTAAATAAAATATTGCTGATAATACATTTCATTACATAACCATCCTATTAATATCATGCCATTAGATAAAGTTCAATTCCATCGAACGTAACATCTTCTAATGTCACTACAATATGCCTGTGAATATAAAAAATTCAAAATTAAACATTGATTTTCGATCAGGTCTATGGTATCAACATGGAGGCAGCATACACTTTTACAGTTCGTGGTAATAATTGCTTGTGTTTGATAGCCATTTACAGCTCCGTGTACAGCATGGAGCCCACGTACCGGCTGGTAGGGGAATGTATATTCGCTTCTCCAGACGACGCCGCAAAGCCTCATCCAAGTCCCACGGGAAGTTCGTGGCGGCGAGAACCATGACCATGGAAGAGTCATTCTCGGTAGCCACCGCCGTCACCCCTGAGACACGGGCAAATTTCGCGTTAGTAAGTGCTATGTAACCTTGATGTAACTGTAATGTAATTATATAGTAAATTTTATTATGTAATTAGTATGATGTAACTGTGATGTAACTATTAAGTAAATTTAATTATGTAACCATGATGTAACTGATGTAACTATAAAGTAAATTTAATTGTGTAACTTTGTTGTAACTGTAATGTAACTATTAAGTAAATTCAATTATGTAACCATGATGTAACTGTGATGTAACTATAAAGTAAATCTAATTATGTAACTTTGTTGTAACTGTAATGTAACTATAAAGTAAATTCAATTATGTAACCATGATGTAACTGTAATGTAACTATAAAGTAAATTTAATTATGTAACTTTGTTGTAACTGTAATGTAACTAAAAAGTAAATTAAATTATGTAACTTTGATGTAATGATAAAGTAAATTTAATTATGTAACTTTGCTGTAACTGTAATGCAACTATAAAGTAAATCAAATTATCTAACTTGATGTAATTGGATAAACTTTGATGCCACCTTTATCCCACTCTCATTTAAAAGGCACCCATTATAGCTCACAAACTGCATAGAAATACGTAGACAAAATCTCTCCTCTGGGACCCACCCCCCAAATCCTCGAACTTTAATCGACTGGAGGTATGTGTGTGATATAGTTTACCATCAATTGTAATAGATTCTTGACATACCGTACACCCCGTTTATTGTAACAACGCGGTTGAATGTCATAATTCTGCGGTGATGTATCGCTGTAAGGTGACTGCGCTGTACGAGTGTATTCGACTCACCGTCCATCTGAATGAGTAACTCGGACTTGACTCGTCTACTCGCCTCATGC
Organism: Epimenia babai; assembly: GCA_011762755.2. Classification (NCBI taxonomy): domain Eukaryota; kingdom Metazoa; phylum Mollusca; class Solenogastres; order Cavibelonia; family Epimeniidae; genus Epimenia; species Epimenia babai. The sequence continues at coordinate 14,341 of WURV02160211.1, read as the reverse complement.
TCGGAGTCCGAGCCCCGGCGAGAGCAGATCGAGTCGATCTCATCAATAAAGATTGTGCTCGGAGCGTAGAACCGTGCCTGAATCACGAATATCAGCGCCATGAAAGGTATTTGTAGGAGATTGCGGAAGATTTGGGAATTAACTAATTATATATTAAATAATACATAAAGATTAAATAATACATAAACATTAAAAAATATATAAACATTGAATAATACGTAAATGTTAAATAATATATTAACGTTAAATAATATATAAAGAAAAGACGTATGAATAAACTGTACAGTATATCTAGAGAGTACATAACACAGAAGATGCTTTGTAGATGCTGTTGGGATTCACTGTTTTGTCTCTCTGTTTACGTAATGTTCTGCCCACGGTCTTATTGCATTGCGTAAAAACTGGTCAACTTCGCAACGAATGAGCGAGACTGTACGATAGAAGTTTGGCCTCCAACCGCTGCAGCTAAACGACTCTTACCCGTGTAAATACGTCTGCTGAAACCACTCTCGACAATTACAATCAAAATCCCACCTGCCCTTGTTCAGACTCAACAAAAAAAACCAACCATATCAAACAGGAGCCGCACGAGTTTCTCGGACTCTCCGCGGTACTTGGACGTGAGACTGGACGATGAAACGCTGAAGAAAGTCGTGCCACATTCCGTTGCTACAGCCTTGGCCAACATCGTCTTGCCGGTCCCAGGGGGGCCAACCATCAACACTCCCTGTGGATGAAACAGGACAAGCTGTAAGTCTGGATTAGGGAATTTAAACACTGTATTTATCTTAACCCTTACCACACTGACATCTGAACATCACATTACAATAGCAATACAATTATGCGACAACAGAGTGCTACGGGTTAAGGATGTCATCGCTATAGCTCTCTTCTTGCGTAAGTCTGTATCTTGTCTTGTCTGTTGTCGATAATTCTATATTATCTCCTCTGCACATTTAACCAGCCCATCTCTTGCAATTGTGGTTCCTTATACAAAACCTTTCAACCACAATAACCCTCCATTTTACGCCATTGCACCCCACCTCTATAACACTCTCACTTGACATTCGACGATCTACAACTGTCAGCTATTCGAAACTTGCTTTTTAACAAATAAAATAATGGAATTGTTTCTCTCATTCCTATTCATTTATGGAAGATCTGTACAAGTACAAAAGTACAACCCCAGAATGGGCAACCTTTCGTCCTCCTGCTTCAACTGTCTTCTTGGACGCTGCACGTACACATAACTGTACTCCTTATTTCTAATCCACTTCTATTTGCCAACAATTTTCTCCTTTCTTGATTCTTTGTTGCTGCTTATGTTCTTCCATTATTTCCATTACATTACCATACCCCACAAGAAGTGCACTGTACGACATGCAAATAACTTAAGCTGATATATATAGATAAAAATGGTATAGGCATAACCGAATATTACTCATGTAGTGTGTTTAAGACCTAGGTTGCTAATATAAAACCATAATGCCAATATAATACATATACCTTCCATGGCCGTCGCAAGCCCCGAAAGAAATCCGGTCTCATCATCGGCATGACAACAGCTTCCTCAAGCAATCTTTTAGCTTCAGTCAGACCAGCTATGTCATCCCTACAGAAGTAAAACATCTCAGCAATCTTTTTAGCTTCAGTCAGACCAGCTATGTCATCCCTACAGAAGTAAAACATCTCAGCAATCTTTTTAGCTTTAGTCAGACCGCATCAAATCACCCTCTACATAGATTTACATAGTTATATGCCAAATGAAATCACCCTGGTGGGTGAGAAACGATGCAACCAGTTATTCGTAGAGTGCAGGAGTCACGACACAAGGTGACCGCGCCCTGTTTTACGAGTTGACATAATGGAAGGCCGTACATAGAGGACATCCTTCAGCCATAGATGGCTAGTTTATTGTGACATGCGATGATTAAAGGGACGCTCATAAATTGAGAGTGAACTTATACATAAGTGTAGTAATGAATGCTAACGTGCCACAATTACACTAACCAGCGCACATTTGGGTTCTTTTGGACAATATCTCTCTCTAGACTTTCTACTAAGTCCTTGTCGTAGCCGGATGGATCAAATTTCTTCTCACCGGCTTCCTGTTGCTCCTTCATCACATAAAACTCATCACATAAACTCAGCACATGAAGCTTATCACATGAAAACTTATTTCATTAAACTTATCGCATGAAACTTATTTCATTAAACTTATCGCATGAAACTTATTTTATTAAACGTGAAACTATTGAATTGCTAAAAATGAAACACAAAAAAATTATCACATAAAACTTATTTCATTGAACTTATCACAGAAAACTTATTTCATTAAACGTGAAACAATTGAACTGCCTAAAAAACCTATCACATGAAACTTATCACATGAAACTTATCACATGAAACCTATCACATGAAACTTATCACATGAAACTTATCACATGAAACCTATCACATGAAACTTATTTCATAAAACGTGAAACTATTGAACTTCTAGAAAGGATTCACAGAAAGTGGCTGCCAAATTTGTTAGGCTTAGATCCTGTTAACTCTTGCATGCGGAGAGTAAGGCAGGAAATGTATATCATGAGGTGACAGAAAATGTCAATGAATAGAGCTCGAGAAAATGGGGGGATAATTTTGATGAGGCCATAGTGAATATCAATGTGAACCCTATAGCGGAAATGATTGAATAGGTGACTCATGGCTGACTAGGATATGAAAAGTATCTGTATAAGGTATCATTGTGAAGAGATTTCATCTTAAGAATTTTCTTGAATTTCTGGCTTCATTACAGGAATGGGTATTAAATCGATATTTTAACAAACGCTGCCGTAGTTTACATGCATGAACTCAAAATGTAATACAAGCAAAAATTAAGCATAAATAAATGTCATAAATGTCATAAAAATGGCCGTGCGATGCAAGCATTTAAGTTGGAATGCAATATTCCATAAAGTATGTTAAACTGTGATAATGTTTCACCCCCATCTCGCCCGAGGAGTATGGGTCGTCATGCAAATAGTTCTATGACAAAATACATAATGGTGAACCCTCTCCGACTAAGATACATCGCATGGGATAGTATGAGAGGATATGGGATAGTATGAGAGGATATGGGATAGTATGAGAGGATATGGGATAGTATGAGAGAAAGCTGGTTCTACTGAATACAAATATACAAGTATACCATCTTAATGGATAAAAGATTGGGAAATTTACTTAATTTTTATCTAATAATAGATATTAAATCTATAAATCTTATACAGGATGATTCATAATTATTACTATAAACGTCGCATATAAGGTGTAGCAGGCAAGTACGCATGTTTTATTACGTCACGTTCTTAGGACATTTCTACAATTTCTTATTGTTTCTCGATGTGGCCCCCCTCCCGCCTCGATGCAGCGATGCAGGTGATTCTCGATGCAGCATCTCGGGTGTTACCGCAGCCACACGCTCCACTATTTGCTGCATCAGGTCCCCTATTTCACGTGGTTTTGTGGCATAAACCGCATTTTTTACAAATCCCCACAGAAAGAAGTCAAGAGGGATGAGATTATGGGAGCGGGCTGGCCAAGGGAGTGGTCCTCCACAGCTGATCCAATTCACCCAGCTGATCCAATTCACCCCAAAGGTCTCAGGTAACCAAACCCGTACGCGAATTGTAAAGTGTGTGGTAGCACCATCCTGTTGGTAGACCAAAGTATCTATGTCCATACCATTCGCCAGTAGGTACGGTATGAAATATGAAGAACTGCTGCAGAATGTCCAGATAGATGTCAGCGTTAATAGTTTTATCGGGAAAAAGTACAGTCCATATACCTTGGTACCGGATAGTACACACCAAACATTCACCTTGGGTGAGTCGCGCTCATGCTCGCGTGTTGCTGACGGTCTCTCATCGCCCCTTATCCAACGGGGGTGGATGCTCAACCTGCCTGACACGTGAAACGTAGCCTGATCTGACTAGATCATACGACTCGTGGCATGCTCCAAGTTCTTGATCGTTTCACATGTCGGGAAGACTGCGTTAAATCTTTGCACATACCGCCCTGTTGTCTCGTGTACAGATCCATTAAACACCTCCGTAAAAAACTCGCAACAAACCGCAGCTTATCATCGCTTAGCCTCACCATCTTGAAGCGTACTACGAACGTGACGTAATAAAACACGCGTACTTGCCTACACCATATACGCGACGTTTATAGTAATATAATTTCTCATTACAAAAGTGGGTACATAATTATGAATCATCCTGTATAATACCAAGTTTTGTATTGTATTGTACCAAGAATAAGTGATGAGGTTATAAGCTGATTGAGTCTTAATAGCCAAATAAAAGCAATAGCCCAGTAACCAAGCAGGACTTGCTAGAACATAATCAAACCAATCGCATGAGTAGCAGAGATGACTCGGTTAGTTAATTCACTCACCGGTTAACTGTTTAGCTGATTCTGAGTACCGGTTCACACAGGTAACCCATTACCAAAATATGGAGAAAAAATTCTATTAACTATAAAGGTTATCACCGCCATATAACCTTTTGTTGGCTACAATTATATGAGATTGTGCAAGTACAGTTAACTGGTGGAAAATTTTGTTAACCGGTGGAAGATTTTGTTAACCGGTGGAAGATTTTGTTAACCGGTGGAAGATTTCGTTAACCGGTGGAAAATTTTGTTAACCGGTGGAAGATTTCGCTAAGCGGTGGAAGATTTCGTTAACCGGTGGAAGATTTTGCTAACCGGTGGAAGATTTAGCAAACCGGTGGAAGATTTAGCTGAGTGATAACCGATGTTATTCCACTATTCGTGCCTACAGAAATAGACAGGCAATACAACCTCTCGTATATCCTTGTCATCAGGGTGGACCTGCATGTATTTACAGTAAACCCTGACCAAGTTTTACAAAAATTTAAGTTAATTGCTCCATTATAGCAAAATCAAATTCACAAAGTACAGGAAAGACAAGACCAGAATAAAAATATCCTGCAAACAAAAATACTATCAGCCAAAGATAAAATGTCGCTGATACAGTATCATGAACACTCTAGTCTCATGTCTGTATAGTAAGAAGAGTGCTATGTTATAGCCTGTTCACAACCTGCACGTCCTTTCATCAAATTATATCACAAGGTATGTAACTAGTGTATTTTCTAGCGTTGTACTTATTGGATCTTTCACACATTATGATGATTAGACTCTCTTATCAGCTAAGCTTATCAGAACCTTAATATGTGATAAAAATAATATGCTTTACTCCAACTAATAACAATACAAGTTATTTAGAATATACCAACAGAGAAGCTTTCCCATTATTACTGATCCTGACAAGCATGAAATACAGTAAGTTGTGTCAGTCCCGTCTCTGATTTCAGTCCCATACATCATCTACTGCCATCCTTACACTCCCGCCAGATTCAGACACTTCTCAATTTCATTTATGTTTATTGCGTGCCTAAAGAATATAATAACCACTGGCATTCGCTTATCACGCAAACCTTGGGTTTCGGGTTACGTCCTTTACCACCAGCGTCTTTGCCCCCAGCGGTCGGCTTCTTGTCTTGGCTGGATGATCGACCGGGAGGTCCCGCACGATCCATACCAGGTTTACCGACTGGTGTCCGACCTTTTGACGGCTCTGGACGACGGGATGGGCCACGAGCCACATTGGGGGCTCTCATTGGTGATGGTCTGATGGTCATATTGGATGTCGAGTATTGTACACTTGGGTAAAATGTTACGTTATTTAAGATGATAGAGAGGTAGTCAAAGTGTATCATGAATAAATACACTAATTGATTCTAGGACACTCATAGGCCGTAAGAAATAGTATACTAATAAATTGCCAGACCAAGTACACCTGTTTTCTGACTTACATTTTTGAATTTCTACAATGTAACCATTCATACAAAATGGTCAATAATTTGCGTTGGGCAGTTAGAAAACCTAACGGGGTGTTTTTGTTGATTCTGTGATACTACATAGAGGTGAATTATAAAATAAAGTGAAATATTTATAGACCACAAATATCAGCCAACAAGGCCAACAGATGCGGTTTTCGATGAATGTTCATGGCAGACCTTCAGCAACCTTTGACATTTGCATATCACCTGTGAAGGATATTACCTGTCTACCTATTTTGAAGTAATCAAGCAAGCAATAAAAGCAATATGAGCAAATGTGCTTTTTCTGCAGCAATCGAGCAAGAATTACTTCAGATCATCGCATAAAAGAAAACCGCTGGGCCGTTTTTAAGTGGCAACATTTCTGTTACAATTCTACTGTCTTCACCACTCGATGATCCTGTTCGTCTCGACTGACCTATGTTCTACGGGTGTGGGTGGAGGCCACACATCCGGGTCGCGTGTGGGCACCTCGTGGCGTACATAAGTCTCCTGACGTAAATAATCCGAGAGATCGGGTCCACCACGCCCACCGCGGTTAGAGTCCGTACGAAAGCTGGCGAGAGTTGCCTGAATCTCCTTGACATTCTCTTGTTCTAGTACTAACTCCTGAAGAACCTGATTGACACGAGCACATCATTGTGACTGCTACTAATATCGCTCTTATCGATAAGGCGCATAAATGACCCGAAAAATCTAATCCCCTAAACCTGAAGGTAGAAACTATAAAAATGTAATTTATGATGAAATTACATAAACTATGAGAGATACTTAAAAAATTATTAATACTATAAAGCTTAGGAAATGGTATTCTTACAAATATGGCTAAAATGTTTCAATAACTCCTAATTTTGAGTTGAGATTAACCCCGATATAGCTACACACAACTATTGTAATACATATGCATCTAAGAACGAGACAAGCAAAAAAATTTTTCTATGTATTTTACATCTGAAATTCTTTAAGGTATATGGCTCTTTCTCGTATAGTTATAAAAGAAACAGTGAAGCAGTGTCCGGATAACATGTTAATATTAAATGGTACTATTCCTATTTACATGCTTTTCTTTCATGATAAATATTAATAAATAACGTTATTTTTACCTTTTGCCATTTGTGCCGCCGTTCGGCCTCGCGCATGGTCATCATTAGCTTCTGTATTTGCTGGGTGACACCTTGGTAGTATACTAGCGACGTGTCATATTTACCCAACAGAGCATTTTCCCGAGCCATTTTGGTATTCTCTGATATGTCCTCATACGTCATGGTGCTTTCTGCAAAATTAAACGAATCATTTAGGACTCGCGTGGACGTTTCTAGACTATATGATTGATTAATTATGTGTTATGCTTATATCTGTGCTTTGTAAAATTATGTAACGGGAGTGATCTTATATTTGTTTATGCTAAAAATGAAAAGGGTGTGCTTTGCTAAAAGTTTTCAGACTTCAAGCGCTTCCTTTCAACAACTATATATAATATATATTGCATAATAACACTGTATATATTAGTGTAAAAATACATGCATTTTGTATACTCAAGCTTATAATTTGATTCGTATACTGTATGTAGTTGATGTATACACTTTGATATTGAATTATTTTTTTTTGTGTGTATACAGTTTGTTTTTATTGTTACTATTAAAGCAATATCATTACACATATCGAGTAGTATTACATTACATAGATATCGTAGTACTACCAACACAGTACTACCAGCAGAAAATATCTCAGTGGATTCTACTTATACTACTTCCAAGGTTCGCGCTACGTCATTTTTATCGTCAAAAAAGCACAATTAAAAAAGGCACAAAAAACAAGTGTGGCGAATTTTTTTTTTCGCAAGACTCGATAGTTTTATTTAAAAAATAAATGTATCATATAAACAAAGAAAATTTTCTTTATTGAATTTGCTTCCCGTTAATTGTCTTAGTCATTATAATCATTATCTGGCAGAATGAAATAAAGAATTTCACACAGTACAGATGACGTTGTACGAAATCATTCACACGAGTCATTTTCAAGTGAATTGATGATTGAATCATGGGAACTCTAGCCTACCCCTAGATGGTGGATGCGCTAACGGGATGTACCGTTTGAACTGTTCGTCCATGGTCATCGTCAACCGTGAAATGTCAAGGGCAAGAACCATTCGGATACATCAAAATGGAAATTATCGAAGAAATTAGCGCATACATCTTTTAACATTTTCACCAAAAAACTGACAATTTATACGGAGTATTTATGGGTAAAAACAGGACGATAACAGGACTACAATTCATCTTTAGGCTTCTAACATTTTGAACTAGCATTTATGTATTATCAAAATCTCGAAAATCGTGATCTTGGGATATTGACTGATATTGACTCGGTGATATTGAAATCTCCAGACTGTAGGTCGAAATCTCTAACATAATATTGCATGTTTTTATGATGACCATTATTGTAGCTGAAAGTTAAACGTCCCAAAGTTTTGTGACTAATGTTTTTTCCCTATAATCTTGCTGTTGGGCTGCAACCATCTTTGCTATTTGCGTTACTTGTTAAGTAAACTCTCAAATTAGAGAATTTGATTGTTGTTAATCAACGAAACATCAATTTAGATTGAAGTCCCACAATAAAATGACGACATGCAGATGTAGAAATCTCTAGTTTTTGCACAATTTGAATTCACTAGTTTGAACTGTATTCGTGCGAAAGTTTCAACATTACTAAGTTTCTTGATTTACTCCGAGAATCTTTCACTCAACTAAGTCAATCAACTAAAAATGTCATTTTCATAGAATTTTTCACGATATCTTTAATTCCACGGATCATGTGACATCAGCTGTGACAATTGACAACATAATTTGTTTCTTTGTATTTTGCCTCTATGATGGTTACTGAGTTGGCGCAGTGAACTAGTGGAATATATCCGCCGATGTTCCACCATGATGCCAGAATATATTCTAACACTATCGCTAACCTTAATGTTATACTCATATTGTATATCTTGTATTTATTTATATATTGTGTATTATATCTCTCGTGTATCATTATCATTATCCGGTGTTATGTAATAAATTGTGTGTATATGTATATATATACATCTCTATCGTATATCGTATTTTTATGTAATAAATTCTCTTTAATACACAACTCAAGTCGTTTGGTTAGTCAAATAGTCACTTATTTCGATACTCATAAGTGGGTCGAGTCGTCTTTCCCAAGTGGGGTGACTAGTCTGGGGCGAGAAATGACTGGGTCGAGTGGTCTCCCCATATGTCCCATACCATAACGTGGGTCGAGTTGTCCGCGTCCGAAAGTCGATGGGGCGAGTTGTCTGGTACCCTCTTATGGCATATTGCACGCATATGCATTGGTTTCGTTTTATTACGTTCTCATACCCTTCTGGATGGTTGCTGCTGGAATTATTTCAATGATATTATCCACGCCTATAATGATAAAATTATAATAATAATAAAGCTTCATTTATAGCGCCGAATTATCCCTTAGTCAATAATGGCAAGATGATGTCGATGACACTTTACAATGTAACTAGCACATTTACTTGTACAATATATATATATATATATATATACGGTGATGACTTTGAATTATTAAGAATTAAATGTAACAGAATGCGAACTAATAACGCAGAACTGTGCATTAAGTCTATGTGTAGCATGAATGAACAGGATAGTTTTTAATTGAGATTTGCAGATGTTGAGAGTGGGAGATGTTTTGATGTCAAGAGGGCGCGCGTTGAAGAGTAGAGCGGAGTTAATGGTGAAAGTAAGATTGCCTAAATGTACACACTTAGATCTTGGGACAACCAGATTTAGTAGAATTAACTTTTTGTATAACCAGAGTATTACCTACAGTAGCTGGAGAGAAATGCATGGGAAAAAACCTATACCCCTGATGGGACTTGAACCCACGTCCCCCAAATAACCGGTCTGGTGCTCTACATCTGCCAGCTATTTATAGAACCACATTGGCTATCCTAATTACCATCACATATATCCGGGAACACCGCAAAAATCAGCCAATCACTTTATAGTCCATCATCACGCTTGTTACAGATATCTGTGTATATCGCTGGCTATGATAAACGGACTTTAAACATCAGTGGTTCTAAAAAACGGTGTTAAATACCTAAAATGCACTGGAATAATCTCGTCCCTGTAGCTCAGTCGGCAGAGCACCAGACCAGTTATCTGGGTGTGGTGGGTTCGAGTCCCATCAGGGGTATAGATTTTTTCCTGTGCATTTCTCTCTAGCTATTTATAGAACCACACTGAATATCCTAATTACCATTACCTACAGTAGTAAACTATAAATCATTACATAAGGGAGATAGGCGAGGTATTTATTTTTAGAATTAGGATAAACAGAGTTTGTGACAGCAAACAATGATTATGGTAACATATTATGAAAAGCATTGTATAGGCCTAATATAAACGCAGATTTAAATTTCACAATGTCGTGAACAGTTAGGATTTTCATTAACTACGGTTATGCAAGTAGTTCAGGTACAGTTACATCTTTCAAATAATTGGCACGTGTTATTGCCTTGATTAAGTGGCAATATATATTAGATAATTATTAAAATTAAAATGCGAACCTGTTTGACAGTCACTCACTCAGTGATTAAGTGATTATTTATATGAAAATGATATCCCAAATATTCTAGTATCGCGCAGATTTAAATGGCCTTTAAATATATCCAATGTGAAATATCAAATAAACAATTGATATTAATGTAGACATTATAGATCAAATGAGAAAGGTTACGTTGGTTCACTAAAGAAAATTTACGGCAAACAAGACAGGATTGACATTCGAAGAAAATCGTCCGTCGCCATCTTGAAAGCCCGGATGTTCTTTTATATTTATTGTAGATAATTACTGATAGATATAAAATAATTAAACGTATTGAAGAATTCTACCACGATTTGTATGATAGTAAAGTGAGCGTGCCAGATGCAGTTTTAGACTCTACATGTACCATCGCGGCAGCTAGGTCGCAGTCAAAGTGACGGGTCGTGATGTTGCCGCTGCCAGGGGGCATAAGGCCATGTTGGCCGAGTCGTGACCATGTAATCGGTTGTTGTGTCAAGTTATAGATGTCGCTTGTGTGGATATGGTTGGATTGTGACAGGAGATACGTAAAAGTTGACACATTCCAATCACTAAAACAAGTGTAATAGAGCGCAAAAGAAGACGTTCGAGTTGCTAAGTAAATTCCAGAACGAGATTAATGCACTAGAGACCATCAAGGTTTGAGCCAGTAACCTTTGGCAAAGAACGATACAAGTGGCGAACCCATCCAAACATCTTTCAAACTTCAAGTTTGAATTCATGAACCAAAATTACTGCATAGTCGATTTTCTTTCGCCGAATTCATAAATCTCCAGTTCCACATGGGGATTTTGGTTCACGATTTCTTTTGGGGACTCAACTCACACAAGACATTTACTGGCTGAAAAGCAGGGACAAAGCTTTTTGGATTTTTTGTTATTATTACTCAAGTCCAAATAGAGATATGGGTTATACTCGTCATAACAGATAAAAGGCGTTGCTTTTACATTTCTTATTGAAAGTCGATCACGTTTAGGCAATCTTATTTCTATTGGCCTTACAGTATGGAACAAATATTGTAAATTACACGTTGTATAGAAATTTAAAAGGAAAATTCCATGTCACCTTGTTGCCTCCGATCGGCGTTCTTTTTCTTGTGCCGATTCAGACTAATGAAATACTCTACCGATGTCTCGTCGGTCGCTATCATCGATTACAGTGTCGAAGGAAAAGCTTCACACCTTCGTTGTCACCAGAGCATACTAAATCACACTGTACGGTAGAGTTTCTTCTATGTATTTATGTAGTGTACCTTTTCCTCAATTCTGCACTTTTATGTATAGCATCAATTATATTTCGATTCTGTACTTTTCTTATGGAAAATGCACCCTGGCAGAGTCCCTGGGACTGAACACTGCGTTATAAAAATAATACATTAATAATTACATTACGCAATCTTCATATTGGTTAGTCAAGAAAGAAGAAAATATCAATAGGTAGAGTGTATACAAAGAGTTCACTTTAGTTCAGAAAAAGAGGCTAAAGACGAAGTTTTGGCGCTACTTTATAATTAAATGTCAGTCGCACGTACAACATTGCAGTGTTACTTCCCTAAGATATTTTAACATCTTAGGGTATTAATAAACCACTCCACGACAAATCTTTCTCAATATTCAAGCACGAAAATCTTGTTCATTTCCTATTGTGGAAGGCGCGGGGATAAAATCCCGGGTTTATGCTGGTTCGAACTGGCAACCTCTCGCATGAAAGGCAGCACTTCTAACCACTACACCACTGGCGCCAACAAATAGGCTAGTTACCTACGTAATTGTTGTAAAGGCCATTTTTTTCTACACAATACTTGTCTATGTGGTTAACTCGACAAATGATTACCCTCAGAGACTGGACAGACTCTTCTATTCACGCCAGATCCAGACGTCAACAGACATTCTACATAAGTCGCACACTCCTCTAAGTCTGTGAGATTTGATGAGTAGTTACAGTGAAACGATGAGATTGCGGAGAGGTAAGCGCAATAGAGATCATCCACACCGCCACGTCAGAAGGAAACAATTACATTACCGCACTGCAACGGCTACTCAGACCCCGTGGGCAGACGGGGTTTAAGGCGCTTTTTACCTGAAAAACGCCACGCGTAGTAAAAAGGCAAGAGCGGTAATTGGACCAGGGTATTTTGAATCTAAATGCAACCGTCTACTCTGCCTTCTTGTGTACAAAGAATTTCAGTCTTGTTATATAAAATGTTTCCAAAGGCTTGTGTTCAATCTTAGGTTAGTTAGTAAATACAGTATTAACTTAATTTTTCGTATACGATTTGGCTAACGCAACAATCCACATCTATGTTATAGCTCTAGCGTTGTGATCTGTCTATAGGGAGTTGGTTAAAAGGGCGTCGCTCTACGTGGTTACGCTGGGGAACTGCGTAAGAATAGAGCTTATAGTAGTCAGTTCTTGCGAGTTGTTACATCAATCAACCAACAAATCAATCAACCAATCAACAAACCAATCAACCAACCGACCTGCCAATCAACCAACCAACCAATCAATCAACCAACCAATCAACCAACCAACAAACCAATCAATCAACCAATCAACCAACCAATCAACCAACCAACCAATCAACCAACAAATCAATCAACCAATCAATCAATAAAAATTCAGGCTTGTGCTGGGCACAGATTTTATACTAATGTCGGCGTTCGTTGTCCATAATATACACATGGGATAAGGCAGGAAAAATTTATAGGCCAAATACAGAAGACTATAGAACGTTAAATGAAATACGAGGTGTCCGACAGATTGAAAAATGTCCGTGACCCTGGTAGGGGAGAAAGAGGTGATGAGGCACTTTCTCAAGATGCTCTCCGTAACATCTTAATACGCACCAAAATTCATACGCATCCTGATTACTGAAGTTCACACACCTACGATATACTGAAACTCTCGATACAAATCGTTCGTGGGTGATCTATGATCGAAGATGATATTCCAACAGCCTTCTGTGTGCGTGCGTGCGTGTACAAATAGGCTAGTATTGACTCAAACGTGATGGTTTTCCTGCCGTCAATCGCCGTTTATAAAGCGAGCCCAGACTGTCGTTGACAATAACAACAGTTTACCAATATTCCCCACTATGGTACATCTAGCTACGTAGACCGGACGATGAGATAGTGGATGGATAGCGAGTGGTTTAATAAATGTTACGTAAGATCTTCCTATACAAAAAAAACTCGAAATCTTTGTTGAAAAGTGTACACAAATATATATATTTTCTCATTCAATACAAACGCGTGCTCATGACGAATAGTCAAATAAAGGTCAAATAAGGTTTCAGGACTTGCAGGACTTGTCATATTGAAGCAAAAGGTTATGTGAATTGTCAAGTTTCTGACCTTTTAAGGGGTGTATGAATTGCCCAAGTCTTGACGATATAAATAATATATGAATTGTCAAACTAATAAAGGACAAAGGTTATATCTATAATAAAGGAGAGTATAGTACAATGCCAAAGGTAAATGAAAAAAATTGTGTAAAGATTAAAAGATATATAATTACCTCATGGGAGGTAAGTTAAAATTGATTTCATTTTATGTGGATACAGATTGACATCTCTGGAAACAAACTGGTGGCTGTATTATGGGGGATAACTTGTGGTGGCTGTATTATGGGGGATAACTTGTGGTGGCTGTATTATGGGGGATAACTGTTGGCGGCTGTATTATGGGGGATAACTGTTGGCGGCTGTATTATGGGGGATAACTGTTGGCGGCTGTATTATGGGGATAACTGTTGGTGGCAGTATTATGGGGGATAACTGTTCGTGGCAGTATTATGGGGGATAACTTGTG
>WURV02160200.1:0-15766 GCA_011762755.2 Epimenia babai | reverse complement strand
AAAGTCTTAGAGATTCAGGTTGCCCCACGTTAACCTTACGGTAAAATATGAAAGTGACAACACTTACAACTAACATACTTAATTATGGTAATGGATGTTTGTAGTTCAAACCATTGACCTGGGGAACACAGTTCCTCTTTACACATTCCTGGTACCCGATGACGAAATATATCCAGAATAAGTTGTTGCAGACAAGAGACGATCGTAAAGTGACCCCTTTAACATTGCCTTTTTGATTTGAATGAGGTTTCTTTTAAAATCCTCGACTTGTCTATTTTGTAGGATCTTGTATTATTAGTTTATGACACACACCTGCCTGCCCTTCCAGTCAGCCGGAGAGACATTGAATTCACGGAAGTTGTTGATACGAAACAAGGTCACGTGTCTGGTAAAAGTCAATCGCATATATTAATCGCGAAACAAGACATTGTTGCATAAGTAAAGATTCATTCATCAATAATGTGACAATAACGTGTAAAAATCCAAATAGCATGGTTGTTAGATGATTTGACTTGAAATGCAAAATATCCTGGGTCACTTTCTTTGACAGTTTGTTTCAAAAAATATTTTTATTTCAATCGAAAGAAATTTGGATTTATCTTGAGCGACACCTCAGATTAGCTCTTTCCGATGTAACAAACATGAGCAAAATGGCGATTTCATTGTCAATGTATAAACTATAACTTTATCAAAGTATACAAAAAATGGATAAACGCATGTACAAAGACACGACATTCAAACTGATGGGTTTTCATGGATCACTCTTCTGTTTCAGATCCTCGCTATAGTGCTACCACATTTGGTATCTCATCATCTCAATGTATATAATCATTTACCACAGATTTATCAACTTTAACAGGCTGTATTTCGGTATCCTGAACCAGTGGAGTGACAAAAATCAACCCTCTCCCAAAATTATATGCTCTTCACAGCGGTGTTCCCTGTTTCGCCAAATGTAATGAATGGAGGTAACTAGTGTTACTTCAGTTCAAAACATATACGAATATTTTATAAATATTAATAACGTTTTTTTAATTCACTGGATTTTCAGCTGTTTTTTGGGAAAGAAAAAACGGTTGTATTTGTTGTATTTATATTTTGTTTATTGTTTATTATTTAAGTTCCATTTTAAACATAATACCACCCCTTTTTACTCATATATAATATGCAGTGGATGTTACGTAAACAGACATTCAAACGGAGACATTTTTGAGACAGACTCTATAATATAGATATGTGTGTGTTATTTTTGGGACAACTGCTGTCTTTACAAAGTCACCCTCAACTGTGGTTATCACTGTGTTAATGAAATAGTCACCCGATCATCGCAGGGCATACCACCGGCACTGAGCAGGCATGTGACCTTTACCCTTCCGTAGTATTGAGTTACTAAGTTTGAATAACAACCGAAAACCCATCCATGTTGCACGCTCAACTAAATCTGCGCTAATGTACAATGAGATTGACAAGTTGCCTGCGCGAGAGATGGGATCTCAACTAAATCCGTGATAATGTGCAATGGGATTGAATGTTGGCTGCGTGAGAGATGGGATCATAAGCAGCCAAAAGGGAGCCACGCACTATAGGGACGAACTCCACGCATAACCATTGCTGGTGCGGGTAGATACCATTATAGCCTCTGGGTTTTGGAGCTGCTAAAAACATTCCTAACCTAACCCTAACCCTAATTGTGCTTGTTTTATTGCATGTTGTGTTAGTATGTGAGCTTTATTAATGTGTTGACGTAGCATGTTGTGATAGTCAAGTCAACCCTTTGATAATCTCGAGAGACTATAATAGGGAAAAATAACGGGGGCTATAATGGGTATAAATCAGAGAGGCTATACTGGGAATCAGCTAATTAGTATAACAATAGAAGCTATAATGGGAAAGGCTATAATGGGAAGTTCCCGCTGGTGCTAGTGCTGCAGTGGTTCAGTTGCCTTTCATGCAAGAGGTTGCGAATTCGAACCAGCACAAACCAACGATTTTTTACCACGCCTTCCACAACAGGAAATGACTAAGATTTTCACGTGTGAATATTGAGAATAACTTATTGTGGAATGGATTATTAAAAAATATTTTAGAGATATAAGAAGGCAATATTGTACGTGCAATCGACAATTATAAAGTAACAGCAAAACCTAGCATTTCCTTTCTATCTCTAAACACTTCCCTAACCAGGTGCCTATCTCATTATCACACACATATCTAGAGTCTGATGTATTGTCATCATACAAAATTTATATATTTAGAGAAAAATTTATATATTTATAGAAAAATTTATATATTTATAGACGTGAAAATACTTTAACTAAACTAGTTTTGATTTGGTGTTTCCGTTAGTTCAAAAAGACATACTTGCTCCAGCCAATCACAATCACGGTCCGTTTGAGGACCAAGATTTGCCCGATATCCGCTGGCTGCCCACTGAAGCAATCTAAACTGTGGTAGCAGTGGCCGTTGAAGTCCCAAATCTGGATAAAGCAGATAAAATTCATCACACAAATCATGATAAAATTTCAGCTTTCATTACGTGTGAGCAAAGCCATGATTTTTTATTCCACTGAAACACAAAAATGAAAATTCTACTGAAAATGGCATAAAAGAAGCTTTGACTTAAAAGTTCGTCCATTGTTCACCAAAATGTACTAAGTACAATAAGAGTGATATATAATAGAGTCTCTATTAATATGTTCAAAACTATGCTTAAGTCATATCTCTTTACACAATATAAATTGTAACTGTAACTACTACTTAATTTTTTTTTTAGTATTAGTTGCTATTTCCGCACCACCGTGGACCACCCTGTGAGAATGCGTGCATGGAATGGGGTGGTATATAAATGCCTAATATTTATTTAGTATATATATATATATATATATATATACAATGTTTGCCGTAAACAATAATCAATTCCAATTTTCATATTGATTTCAACATATCAGAAAAAATGATGTGCAACATACATGCCTAAGCAGAATTGTTTGAATACCATGTGAAAAGTGGAATCTGATATTTGTCTTTGTCGTTTCATATGTGAATAATCAATGTGGATTATGGGTATAACTCAAATTAGAACAGCAACAATGTAAGTACAGGAAAATCGTAAAGAATATTTCATACTGGTCACTACACAATAATGTCATGAAATACAAATTTATCAATAAAATCAGAGTGTATATATACTTTCAAATCCATATAATTTGCTACAATACTATATATTTATGTGCACACAAAAACACAGAATAGAAGACATAACAAAAAAGAATGGCCATAATAAATTGTAAAAACCCAGTAGAAAATAGATTTTTTGCGTGCGACTCCAGCATTATGTAGCTTCAATATGTGAGCAGCCAACATTGTTCAAAAGGCCCCAGGGGGTGTGCTCTACATAAGTTTACTACATAAACCTCCACGATTACCTTTACGGTTCCATCCGTCCCTCCTGAGAAAATTCGCGTTTCCGACGAGTCTTGGGTCAAGCAGGTGACCTCGCTGTTGCCGTGGATACTAGGGAATTGTTTGACCTTTTGGCCAGAATCAATCAGCCACATGATCATCATACCGGACTGGCAGACACTCACAAGCTGGATACGAGGAGCACACGTAAAAAGAATTAATCCAGTTGCTTGTCCAATCACTAGACCTTAATTAAATCGTATGCCTCGTACTACTCCATGATTATTTGTTTTAAAATCAGTGTGATAGTATTATTTATTACATTTATGAAACGTCATTTAGTCTATCCCCCCAAAAAATGTATGCCGAATATGTATAAGAAATGTATATATCGTGTTGTTAACTTTCCCCAACGTGTGCTGGTATTGCTCTCCTAAATTAATTAGTTGAGGGAGAGGGGAGCGTGACTGATCACTTGCCAGAGACGACCTTGATTAATTCATTTTTTTTATATTTCTGTCTCCATTGCGTATTATATTTCACATCGTGCCAGAGTACCATACTGAAATGGTATCGCAGACCTGGGCTGTACATAAAGGATAAATATTGTAAGTAAATATTCTTGTGTAGCATTCGTGTTGAATAGCGCTGTATTGGGTTGATATAGCACGATGAATTAAATTGACTTTATGAATGTAGGAGCCATATCAGTGCGACTTTCTCCAGTGTGATTAGATCCCATCATCAATGTGAATCAGAAAAGTTATAGCGACCTCACTTTGTATCTGCTAGAGATGGCATCGAATAATGCTTTCTCAACATTACCTGGTTAAGACAAAGTTCTACGGGGCATTGATAATTTCTCATCAACATCACCTGGTTAAGACAAAGTTCTAAGAAGCACCGACAATTTCTCATCAACATCACCTGGTTAAGACAAAGTTCTACGAGGCATTCACAATTTCTCATCAACATCACCTGGTTAAGAAAAAGTTCTACGAGGCATTCACAATTTCTCATCAACATCTCCTGGTTAAGACAAAGTTCTACGAGGCATTGATAATTTCTCATCAACATCACCTGGTTAAGAAAAAGTTCTACGAGGCATTCACAATTTCTCATCAACATCAACTGGTTAAGACAAAGTTCTACGAGGCATTCACAATTTCTCATCAACATCACCTGGGTAAGACAAAGTTCTACGAGGCATTCACAATTTCTCATCAACATCACCTGGTTAAACACGGAATTGTAGATAGCAGCCACTGCAGGTTTCTCGTGTGTCTGCACGCGGTTCTTCTGCTCCGATTTGATCTCCATGACCGTAACTTGGTAGTTGAAGGTGAGGAAGAGACGATTCCGACTCTCGTCAAAGTGGAGCGACGTGATAACTGTCAGGTATATCTCATAACTGTCAGGTATATGTCTGGTATATCTCAGGTATATCTTAAGTATATCGACACGGTAAACCGCATACTGATGTTGATAGAAAATCTTTCGGTTCAATACTGCAGTAGGTGTTGGGTGCGTGAAACACAGTATAGGTCAAACGATAGGTGTGACAATAGTCATCCGACCTGACCCGATTATATGGTGAATAATGCTTTAAGTTATATTAATTATTTATAATATTAGTATATATATACTATTTGAATATATATATATTTAATTATTATGTTTTAAAATAATTATAACTGAATAATATAGCGCCAAATAATCAACGCATGCACTAAGTCGATTAATAGTATGTAGGCACAGAGGAATAAACCCAGATTGACCTCCCTTATTCAGCATTTACTCGCTGAACGTGGCGATGTTAAATAACGATGTCAATGAAGTAGTTAGCCTCATTTATTGTGCTGGGGAAATTCGCATAGTGCAAGCTACCAAGTCTGGGCAGACAGTAAACAGTGAACAAGTCTCGCCACTGGGGCTGGATTCCCAAGCTGCCTATCCACGTTGCACGCTGAGCTGAATCGGTGATCAGATATGGTGATCTACAGTGATATGCTGAGATATTGGAAAGATGAGGTGAGAGGAGACAATGTCAGCATGGCCAAAACCACTCCATAATGGCAACTTAGAAACACTTCAAAAGACAGGGTTTAAGGAGCATTTGTCAATGAATGGTATAGTGCATCCTACTACCCACATCGTTGTAAGGCAGGCTCTGTAGAGGGCTAAAGGCAGCCTGGACAATCCCGGGCTATCTGTAAATTGCCATACCTTCGTTGCCTTTGGGGAACATGCCCGCGAGGCGTTGAATGCACACCTGAAGCTGAACGTCCCAGATTCTGAGAACTTTGTCCTTGGAAAAGCTGATGAGTTGACCTCGCAGTGAATTAAACTGGACCTGAATAACACTCGCCATGTGCCCACGGAGTACCTGAATCATGTCACGGTTAAAGGTCACGCGTGGTAAATGTTTTATTCATTCGGATATTCTCCGAATCTGGATAACACCCAGATCTCTTGATCAAAAAAGACGTACGTTGTCCACATGAATGAAATGTTTTATCAGTAGCTATAGAATATAGATCCTTTAAAATACAATAGAGTGGATTGATATGTCACTAAATTATGTGCGCAAGAAGCTATCCCTGCATCATTTGACATAGATTTTGGTTGAGGTCACATGAACAAAAGGTTTTATTGGTATATAAATCACTGTAAAAGACCCCCAAAGCAGGTTAAAATATGGCAAGGGGGCAAATCAAAGGGGGATATAAAATTGAATCACTGATGCTCATTTACAGTCATACCTTGGGTTACAATAATAGAATGCATTACTAACCCCATTTGGTTTGGAGATGACGTAAGGATTCCAAAGACACACGTGGTGGTTAACGCCAGCAGTTGCTAAGAGTGACAAACGAGATGTAATCAAAAGAGTTAAATTTTCTTATACATTAACGATGCACAATACGGGATATGTAAATGCGCCGTTGTTTCATTTGGATGATTGTGTTCTATGGCTTCCGATGCTTTCAGTCAGTACTATGGCGTATGAATCGCCATTGCAACTTCAGCCAATTGCCATGCATTATGTTCATCATGTGATTAAAATCATAGCGTCTAAGGTGTGTGGGACAACGTAAAGATACGTGAGAAGTGACTAGGGTGGATCTTAATGGTATCACATCGATAAATTATATCGCGTAATCGAGCACGACAAATTCCACGGCCACTAGTACAAGTAATAAAAAAATCTATATGTATATGCAACATCTATAATGGATACTTTGATTTAATATCCCGGTTCAGCGAGATGTATCATGTGTGAGAGAATAGTAATGGCATCATCTCGATTTGGTATATGGCATCAGCGAAAAGCTTAAAATGTATTTCAAGTACAGACCGATGAGGTTAAGTTCAGGGTAGTAATCAAAGTCATTCACTCCTTGCGTGATTTGAAATGTCGTTCTGAAATGAGAATAAGTATAGGCTTATCGCCGCGTGGCACGATTTTGTGGAAACAGTAGGATTAATGCTACTGGAACTGCCGTAGTTTTGTGCTGGTGTATACCGTCAATGGGACCGAGCACCCATCTATGGGAGAGTGAGACACTTCTTCCACTCCCACGGGTCACACAGTGCATCTTGAGGAAATGCGAATGGACAATGAATCATTATTATAAAGTTCGATGAGCAATCTAACTGATAGTGTTTATGTGTGCAGATAGTGCGACTTATCAAAGGATAGCACTTGAAATAATACCACTTCATAAAAAACTAAGATAAAGTTAAAAGATAAATTAAGATGAAAACATTAAAATCAAGATACCGTATGTCAGATACGGCTATTCGATGGAGACTGGTTCACCTTGGCAACGTGGTTATATAATAGTTTCTTAAGCCGTTTGGTACCGGATTGTCTCCTGACAGTCGCTACGGAGCTTATCCCGCTTCGCCATCTTATTTCATCGTAAATAATTATCAGTAATTATAGATTTAATGAAGAGTATGACAGCTGCTGGATGACTTTTCAGATTCGGCATTTGTCACGATGGTAATAATAATACATATATTTTATAGCGCTCCTTTGTAACACTGAAGTACGACGGAAGACACTTTACAATAATTAATACAATCCGTAGACTACGATACACTATGTGCTTTAGAATCTAGAAATATAAATACACATGTATACATAAAAACATAAAATTGATAAGAAAATATATACTGATACATATAGAATGTTAGGAGACACATTCAATGATAGAGAGGGGAAATCCCACATGCAATGTATGGATGAAATATTGTAATATCGCATTGTAACGGAATAAATACAAATAATATAAATGTGAATAAACGTAAATAAAATGAGTTAATAGCATGAGTTAATTGAATTTTCTGCTAAATAGATAGGTTTTTAACAACATATAACAACCCCAGAGAACTACTGATATGTACTCCTTTATCAATCCACAATAACAGTATCACTACTTTCCACTTCAGCACTATGCATTGTCCGCAGTATCGCAGCTTTGATTTTTGTCTTATGGATTTCTTTTTAATTCCATATTTTACATGTCACATGTCACAAAAATATTGTCATAATATTTCTGATTTCAGCAGGAAAATGGTCAGCACTTAGTTACTCCATAACAAGTTGCTTTTTCTTTTCACTTTTCGTGATATGACTAACGTACCAATCGCTCCATTGTGTCTTCTACCTTCTACCACAATTGAATCAATTAGTAAGTAAGAACATAGAAAAACTAAAGTACAACCAGAGAGAGGTGCACAGGAAAAACCTGCCTCTGGTGGGACCTGATGCAACAACCTTCAGAAAACTTGTCCGGTAGAACCAGACCAGCTGTCTGGAGGTCGTGGGTTTGGTTCCGAGCAGAGGCAGGTTTTTACTGTTAATTTCTCTCCAGTTATTTACAGAACCACAATGGCTATTCTTATTAACTTTACGTAAGCTAAGGAGTGACATTCATATACTACACTTCAAAACCACATAGCTAGCTTGTTATATAAGGCTGTACGGGACATCGGTGAAGACAGCTCCGAAACAAGGACTCGCAAGCTCCTTGCAGTTTTATTTTCCAACTGCGTGTTAACTCATTTTGCCCGGCATTCTCACCTGCCACTTTCTGGTTTCTATGGCGATGCTCTCACAACCCTATCCCATTCCCGGAGTTACGCTGACATCCAGAAGTTTGCTAGTTGAGATCATGAAAAACCCTTTTTTCTAAATGCAGCACGAAACTGGGTGCATAAAATTATTCATGTACCACAGTTCTCAAGAATAGAGAAATTGAACAACGGATTAATAACATCATCATTGAAGTATCAAAGTAAACCTCAGTTGAAGTACGGCATGAATAAATTGGCTGACGACCAAAAGTCGTTTGCCTCCTGATTGCAATAATAAAACAAGACAATGCAACAAGCCTTGCTGTAAACTCTACACAAATTGACACACAAGACACCATCATTAGACCCAACATCACGATTCAGGCTGTCATAGGATGATAGATCGCCTAAGCATCTAACATGATCTACGACATCAATGCATGAAATGTCCCAAAGCCAGTCTACATTGGAGAAACTGGACAGATCAGTTTAAGAATACCGACACGTTGGACATCCGTACACGGCACCCTCAGAAGCTAGTCACTGATCACTTTCAATTATTAAACAACTCGGACTATTAAATAAGTGTTGCTATCTTTACTAAAGTCAAAAAAAAACGCTGGAATGGAATGCACATAAATTTTTTCTGTGCATTGCTTTCCAACTAGTCAATGAACCAAATTGGCTACCCCATCAACATCAAAGATAAATGAATCACGATGTTTATTTAACTATGCAACATTGGGCCATTCAGGGAAAGTTAAATAAGTGGTTAGATCGTCGATCTCTGGGCGACTCTAGATCAATTACCACTGTAACTATACACTACCTGCGGCGTTTTTCAGGTGAAAAGTGCCTTAAACTGTGTCTGCATTCACGGGACTAGGTAGCCATAACACTGCCGTTATGTAAGAGTTTCTTCCCTAAGACATGGCTATATTTCAGATGCTATCTACATGATCTCTATTATGCTGAACCTTTCGCTATCTCGTTTATCCCATTGTAGATAATCATCACTTATCACAGACCTTGTGCAACGTATGTAGGCTGTCTGACGGCGCTTGAAGTCAGCAGCATGTATGAAGATCAACCTTTTCCTAGACTAAATAGATCTATGAAGATCAACCATTTAGATCAACCTCAATAGATGTCTGAAGATCAACTGTTTGCCCAGACTCAATAGGTTCTTCACTACGGTGTTTTTGTCCACCCGTTGTAAGTCAGGCTAATCTAATGTTGTGGTAGCCCCATAGGCTAGGTATGTGAAGGGCAGAGTATGGCCTACACAACAATTACCTCCGTAATCAACCCATTTCGAACTAACAACATAACATATGGCCATAGGATTCCGTTTTATATATATATATATATATATATATATGGAAAATAAGTTGATTTTATCAGTCATCAGTCACGTAAGCGTAAATTTCCCTTCTAATAAACACTAATGATACAAATGAATAGAATAAAATGGCCATGATTTTCTGAAAACACATATCGCTGTAGTCCACACTGTTAGGTTGTTTTTACTTAATGTGGCTGCTGCATTTTCGGTTGCGCCTGCACTAGAAACTTGTTGACAGCCATCAGTATGTATGTTGTGATAGGCAGGTCATCATTGTCTAGGCACTTCTTGGCCCTTTACAATGGTAGCTTAAAAATGTTGTTAACGTGACAAATTGATTAGCCTCACTTATTAAGGGTGAGGAAAACACCTACTGAGTCTGGTTCGACAATCAACCCGTTCACACCACCGGTTCTAAACGTCTACAGATGTGTCGCAAACTCCACTAAGCGTATGATAGGTAGTGGTTATTTACGATTGAATGGCGACATAGAAATCATCCATAGAGCATCTGAAACATAGCGACGTAAAAGAGGAAAAGCCCTAACAGAAATACACCGCAAGTGCTATCCAGACCCAGGTGGGATTTAAGAATTTTCAGCACAGGTAGTATACTGACTAGAGTGGGCATTGAACCAAATTTCTCTGGGTTCAAAGTCAAACGCTCCAACCACTGCGCTAAGTGCCCCCTTGAGCCATCAGTATGCATGAGGTATAAGTGGATTACTAGTACCTCAACTGCTTGTCAGTTGTCAGCAAGGTCCCTAATTAATTTACAATTCACACGTGACAGACAGGCACCAACTAGAATTACTTCTGCATGCCGACTAAATGTACTAGAAGTCTAGTCAGTCTCTCGTTTGGGTGAATAAATTCATCATTATATCTGCATCAAAGGTAATCAAGAAGTGTTACATGGAAGTCTTCTACTACTGACGGGTCTGTTTCTAATCATAAGGCAATAATAGCCGTACGCTGCTCATTCGTAGTAAACCAGTAATGCTGATACAATTGCACCCAATGTTAAGGTAAAATACAACATCTATAGACTGCACGTATCAGCCAAGGCTCTCACATTTGGTTTACGATGAATGTTTATGATAGCTATTCAGCGCAGATTCAATACCTTCAACTATATCACCCCTGATAGATATAAACATTCTACCCATTTATGAGTTGGGTCGTCTCTAGCAATCGGGGATAAATGATTGAGTAACTCACTACTCATCTACCCGCTTCCCAAATGTTATAATTACATAACTGATTTCCTCATTAGTTATTGATAGGGCGGATTATTGAGGCAATCATTGTGTTAGGCATAAATTGGCTAGAAACTACTGTAGCTGAGGGAGTGGGATGTTTTAGGTAGATTATTCAAATCCAGAGCAATGTGTTATTGCGTTGTATCCGTGTCCCTAGGCAAAGAATTTATCCCGGTTGCTTTGGTTGTCTTAATAAATAAGTACCTGTGAAATTTATTTGTGGCAACACGAATTGATATGCATTGGGGATGTCAATCTTGAGGGTCACGCTGGAGCTTGTAAAGTTTCCACCCTCAATGAATCCATTCAAACCGTCATTTGGCAAGCTGCGCAAGCAGCGTTAAATGTCGCACTCTACTTTTTACGTATATCAGCCAGCATATCTTAGTGGTTTTCGATATGTTCTGACTGGGTAGCCTGTTTAGGGTAACACTGTTTGCTTCAGCCATACGGTCGTATTGATATATGGTTCCACATTGATGTACACTGCTGGCTTTGTATGTTGTAGCAGATCACGAATAATAGGAGCATGCCTGTCTGGGTTAGAATCTTGTCTCTCTGGCAGAAGTTAGTATATCGTGCATATATGGTTCACAAGATGTTGGGTATTTCCCGAAAGGCGTTGAGGCAGTTTGTGATTTTTTTTCTCTAAGACAAGTGACAGATTTGAGTGCTTTGATGACCTGATCTACCTTAAAGAGTTAAACATGATGTGAATTTCATTAAATACGAAATACAATAGTTAGCAATATCCATAAAAAGTAAGACAATACATATTATCAGGCAGCCACGGTTGGCTCAAATATAAACATCTTGAGGAAATTTTTTGAGTAGCATTACAAACACAGGTAAAAATTACCTCCCCTTGGTCTGATGATGATATGCTTAACAAATCTAAAAGGGATCAACCCAAGGATAATTTTACCGAATCGCAGAGTGCTGCGACAAGCAGTTCTTGAGAAACACAAACATTGCATTGCCACAAATTACTTCCCCTTGGTCAGATGATAATAAGCTTAACACATGTAAAAGATACCAACCCAAAGAGAATATCTGCCAAAGAGCAAAGCTGTATGATAAATGATTGTTGAGAAGATTTCTTTTAAAAGTTACCATCGGATAGATGGACGAACAGACGACGGATGAAGTGCCATCAGAAAGCTCACCGATAATTATTGCCAATGATTACTGTACCCATTGTCTTTACAGCTATTGTGACTGATAAAAATAAAGAGAATTTTCTTACTGAATTAAAGTGGCATATACAGAAGTCAAGAAAATAATAAAAATAAATTATGAAAAGATTTATGACAGAATCAACAAATTTCCCTCAACTAATGTGTTCTCATAATAATTCCTTAAAGAAATCGCAAAATTAACAAATTTCCCTCAACTACTCCAGTGTGTTCTGATAATACTTCCTTTAAGAAATCGCAGAAAAAGTAACCAAGAGACAACTTTGGCCAAGAGAGAGAAGACATTAATGCCGTACAGAACGATGTTCAGGTGATGGATGGAGTCCTATAAGAATAGCTCACTGAAGCATTCGCTCAGCTGCGCAAACAATTATAGTATAAACACAAGATCATGTTGGTCTACTAAAAATGACTCACAGTTTAAACTTGGAGCGTGTTGTGGGTGTGGTAGCATTAGTTGACACGGACTCTTGGGTGAGGGAGTCAGTGTCACATGGTACATCGAGGGTGCCGGCCCTCTCTGTCTTTTTGTGCCTATGTCTCACCTATCACCCAATGACAGACACAGTCACACATTGGTCGGGTTTGCCCTAGCCATACCTTATAATTCTTACCTATTTGATCATCCATAATCATACATTTAAGTAAAACCTGGACACTTTTCCTTGTGACCATGAAGTTTTTCACAGTTAAAGCATGAAAATTAATCTCTACTAGGCTGATTGGGGGATTAAGCAACCGATGTTTGCATAGGTTAAAAATGAGCAATGTTGCCACTTCAGACATTGGCAACATACTCAGAAATATGTGGTTTTGAAAATGATGAGAAGATGTCATGGTTGATGATGGTGGCGATATTATCTATGAGCAAAATTGGCACCTAAAGAAGATCCAAGATTGGCAACTAAAGACGATCTAAGATTGGCACCTAAAGACGATCTAAGATTGGCACCTAAAGACGATTCAAGAAGATTGGCACCTAAAGACGATCTAAGATTGGCACCTAAGGACGATCCAAGATTGGCAACTAAAGACAGTCTAAGATTGGCAACTAAAGACGGTTAAAGATTGGCACCTAAAGAGGATATAAGATTGGTACCTAAAGACGATCCAAGATTGGCACCTAAAGACGATCTAAGACTGGCAACTAAAGACGATCCAAGATTGGCACCTAAAGACGATATAAGATTGGTACCTAAAGACGATCCAAGATTGGCACCTAAAGACGGTTAAAGATTGGCACCTAAAGACGATCTAAGATTGGCACCTGAAGACGATCCAAGATTGGCACCTAAAGACGATCCAAGATTGGCACCTAAAGATGATCTAAGATTGGCATATAAAGACGATCTAAGATTGGCACCTACAGACGATCCAAGATTGGCACCTAAAGACGATCCAAGATTGGAACCTAAAGAAAATCCAAGATTGGCACCTGAAGACGATCCAAGATTGGCACCTAAAGACGATCCAAGATTGGCACCTAAAGACGATCCACAATTTTTTTAATGGGCAGTTGGGCACATTTTTAATCATACAACCATTCACTTGCTTATGTTTAAGTTACAAAACAGCGTAAATTTGAATGATAAAAATACATCTTTAGATTCCATAATTAGGCACTCCTGAAACTCATCATGCTGAAACTGTTTCATGCCTCATTAATCTCATTAGGGATTCTCTACTGATTCTACAAGTAATGACAGCCTACAGCAAGTCTATCTTGCGGGATGCATCACTCACCTTTGCTTCATCTCGTACAAAATCTAAAGAAGGCGATGATGAGTATGTCTTAGGCAAACTGGATTCCGATGATGATAATCGCAGAGGCTGAAAGGTGAAGAACGATGGAAAGATAATAGGTTGAATGAACAGCCGGTTATAGACAAGACAAATGGCAGTAAGAAAATATCGTAACATAATAAAAAGTGGTGTATGTTTATACAACTGCCATTTGTTTGCAGAAGTAATGATATCCAGTGCCAATAAGTGATAAAGAGATATGACCATATTGGATTTAATGAATTATGTTGATAATCGAATATACCATGATTGTGGAGGTATAGGTATGCATTAATGCGGTTGTATCTACAAAAAATTAAGCTCCTGTATTTTATAAATGAATCATTTTTCACATGTTTTACAAATATTCTATCATATGCCATGATATTGAACCTTTATATCAATATTGAACCATTTACGGAAAAATTATGCAGCTTAACTTCTGGCACAAAATACTTAATGAGGAGCAAGGAAAATAGTAGAAATGATTTACCATGCATTAGATACTTGCATTTACTTAACACAATATGAGTTTATACATGTACATACACATGAACACTTCAGATTCAGCAGATTATCTATTCACGAAAATCTCAGAAGTAACATTATAACAAAAAATATATGCGTTAATATTTGAACAGTTTATCCACAAAATGCTATATATCCACTTTTAGACATTGCCCACATTTTGGGATACATACTTTGGGAAAATATCTGATTCGTTAGATGCCTAATTACTTTTGTCGCATGTCACGATGCATCAGACTAAAACGGATGATGTAACACTTCCAGGGTAATGTACCTTTCCAGTAATTCACATTAAAAAATGTGAATTATCTTTGTTTTGAAAAATTGATATATAGCATTTTGTATATAAACTGTTCGTTCAGATCTAGAGTTTTATGTGAAATACTAAAAATACAGGTATACCACAATCACAAAGTTTAAAGGCCAAATTCATTAGTTAAAGTGATACAGAACATATGGTAAACTGCGATATTTTGAACTCGCGATAATCGACAAACAATATCGGTAGAAATAATAAATATGAAGTATAACATTAATTTTATTTAGGTACAATGTGTAATGAGTGAGTATGATCCAGCGTCAACACATCCATCCGAACGGTGACATCCTCAGCACTATCAGCGATGTCGTCCATAGTAATAGTAGCAACGTCAAGAATATAGGAAGACAATCTGGTTTATCCAAGCAACTCTTCAGTGATGTAAAACCTTCACTCCGAGGGACATATTTGCGCCGTACCCTGGTAATATGATTATCATCCCATCTGTGTGACCTCCAACGGGATATACCCCGGGGGGTTATGTGTCCAATAGAATTTTACTGAGGTCACACGGAGGGTGTATAGAAGCTAATTAAGCCTTTTACAGTTCAAGCATCCATGAACTCCATCGAATAATGGTTATGAAGAAACATAACATATGCACGACGATAATAATATTATCCTAATGCAAAAATTGCGCCCTGCACGCTAATCTGGCCTGCCACGTAGTATTCAGCGAGAGCAGATCTTAAATATCCATTAAATACAATGCAAAATTATTTTTGTTAACTTATTTGTTGTTGACTATGTTAATAGGCCGTTTACACTCACATATTTATATCTGACATAAATATTTGTAGCACGCATCGGTAACAAAATGTCACCGATTAACGCCGAAAACGCGTAT
>WURV02160189.1:0-15766 GCA_011762755.2 Epimenia babai | reverse complement strand
CCTACCTGGTGAACCTCTTCACGAAACCATTCCCGGTTTCCATAATACCAAACAACGCTTCCAACATCTGATCGAAGCCATTGAAGCTGATAGCGAAAACCGCTCAGCAGGTGTCCAAAAAGAGATCGACTGGTTTATGGCTCGCCAAGAAGAAGGCAGCAAGGTCGTTGATATGCTAGAATCTGGCGAACTCCCCTTGCGCGTTACTCACAATGACACCAAGCTGAATAACGTCATGCTCGATGACGTCACCGGAGAAGGCATCTGCGTGATTGACTTGGATACGACGATGCCTGGTTCAGCCGTCTACGACTTTGGTGACATGGTTCGCACAGCAACATCACCCGTCGCCGAAGATGAAGTCGATGTTTCCAAGGTCACCATGCGGATGCATATGTTCGAAGCGCTTATCAAAGGATACCTCGCATCTGCTGGAAGTTTCCTCACCGACAACGAACGCTCACTCCTCGCCTTTTCAGGAAAACTGCTCACGATGGAATGCGGCACTCGTTTCCTAACCGATTACCTCAAAGGCGATGTCTATTTCAAAGTCCATCGTGATGGTCATAACCTTGACCGGACACGCACCCAAATAGCTCTCGCTGAGTCCATTGAGTCCCAGTTCGACGCCATGGAAAACCTCGTGGCCAAATACAGCTAATTTCATACACCCAATATCACATGAACATACTTGTAACAGGTGGAGCAGGATTCATTGGCTCCCATATCGTTGAACATTTCCAAGGAAAAGCCGATACCATCCGGGTTCTTGATAACCTTCGTACTGGATATAAACACAACCTTGATGGACTGGATTGTGAATTCATCGAAGGTTCCATCACAGATCGCGAACTCGTCAAAAAAGCGGTCGAAGGAATCGATTACATCTTTCACATGGCTGCCATGGTTTCTGTTCCCGAATCCATGAGCAAAGTTTCCGAGTGCGTGAACATCAACGTCAACGGCTTGCTCAATGTGTTAGAAGAAGCATCAGATGCAGGAGTCAAAAAAATTGTCCTCGCATCTTCTGCTGCCAATTACGGTGACAATCCAACGGTGCCCAAGCTCGAAACCATGTATCCCGAGCCCAAAAGCCCCTACGCCATCACTAAATTGGACGGTGAATATTACCTTGAGATGTTCCGGAGTGAGGGCAAGCTGCAAACAACTTCTATTCGCTTCTTCAATGTCTTCGGACCAAGACAAGACCCCAAAGGGGCTTATGCAGCAGCCGTTCCCATCTTCATTGAGAAAGCGGTTAAAGGAGAAAATATCACGATCTATGGCGATGGAGAGCAAACACGTGATTTCATCTACGTGAAGGACATTGTCGGTGCTCTTGTTTTTGCCGCAATGAACGAAGAAATGCACGGCACCTATAATGCTGGGTACGGTGGCCAGATCACCATCAACGATCTGGCGAACAATATCCTCACCTCTGCGCAAACGGATTCAAAAATCCTCTATGAAGAAGAACGTGCAGGCGACGTTAAACACTCCCGGGCATCTGCTGACAAACTCCGCGCGGTAGGTTGGCAACCCCAGTATACTTTGGAAGAAGGACTCACAGCCACATTTGAATTCTTCAAAGACAAAGTAGGCGCATAGTGCCAGACTCAAACCCATATACAGCGCCCAAGTCTGATCCTGCAGGTCTAGGTGCAGCGACAAAGACCATTGGTAGTCCACGTGCCATTATATGGGCATGGGAGAAGTTGCGGGTGAGGTATAATCTCATTCTTGCCATTCCCGGCATCATCATTCTGTTCTTTTACGTATATCGTGCAGAAATGCCATTGGGTGTTGCTTGCATGGGAGGACTTATGATGGCCCTCGGAGCCAACATCTGCTATTTTCTTGGCCCTATCAGCGAAGTCTATGCGGCAGCCCTATTTAACCTTACGGAAATACCTACTTACCGAAAAATTGCGTTTTGGCTGGGCGTCATAGGTTCGTTAGGAATGTTTACCTTCGCTGCCTTGCCCAGCATTCTGTGAATACCCTTTTGATCTCAATCAATCGAGGTTGTCATTCAGGATAAAAAAGATTGCCCTATCAGGTTAAGGTCACCTATACTTCACAAGGAGTATGGGTTATGCTTAACGCTATTTGGCCTGCATTTCATGCATACTTCCCGTGGTCAATATCTGTCCGCACCAACCTTATATTATTAACAAATAAAACAACAACCTATGAAAGTAATGAAACTATTTAGGCATCTCTCGATACCTACTGCTGCGATCATGTCCATCACTCTCCTATTCTCAAGTTGCGGAGACGTTGCCGAAGGAATCGGTAGTATTGGTGGTGGCGGTCAGGTCGGAGAACTTGCCTATGACTCAAAAGAACGTCAAATCCTTGGCCAAGCACGTGGCGTTGGAGCAGCCCTTGGTGCTGCAGCCGGATACGCTATTGCCAGAAACAATGGCATGGGAGGTCTTGGCGGAGCACTTATCGGTGGCCTGATTGGTGCTGCAGCTGGTGACGGTATCGGTAAAGCCCAAGCAAACAAGGCCCGTCAGAAGCGCCTCGATAATAATACTCTTCGCGGCATGATTGCTGCAGCCCGTGCCAATAACGCTCGCCTAGCTGCCTATAACCGCAAGGTTGCCCGCCGTATTGCTCAGATTCGTGCCGCTAACGCCGCAGAACGTGCCAAACTCGCTAAATCAGAGCGCATTTCTGTGGACCGTGCGATCAAGAAGACTGATCAGATGATTCAACAACGTGAAGCCACCCGCAAGAAGTTGAGTGGTTCACAAGCTAGCCAACTTGCTGTAGAGATTCGCAAAGCAAAAAGCGAGCGTGCAACACTGGCAAGTCACCGCAGCAAACTCGTCCGCTACGAAAGTGTCGCAGCACGATAATCTAACCTAATCATCAAGTATTTATGAAATCATCTAATACAAAATCTACCCCTAAACGTCTCTTCGCATCTCTTGCGTGTATTGCTTGTGCTATCGCAACCAGCAGCTTGCTTAGCAGCTGTGCATACACCGAGACAATGAACGAACGTGAGGCAGAAGGTCAGAGACTCCAAAAAGAACTCGGTTACGAGATTGAACGTGGTCGTCGCTTATCTCGTTAAATCCTGACTGCAAAAGATTCAAAAGCATACCGGGCTGGCATATTGCACAGTCCGGTATTTTTTTGCCTTATTCCAAAGGAGAAAATCAAACCGAACCAATTTACTCCAACGACTCCAAAGCCTTTTTCGCTTCAACGCTGCCCTTCTCAGCTGCTTTCCGGTATAATTCGATGGCTTTGGATACACTCTTCGCCAATCCCCCCTCTCCATTCTCATAGCTCCATGCCAAATTATAAAGTGCACCAGCATGTCCTAAATCTGCTGCCTTTTGATAAAGCTTCACTGCCTTGATTTTATCTACCATTCCCGCAGTTTCATCCTCATATAAAATAGCCAAGTTGAACATAGCTGGCGCATTACCTTGTGCCGCAGCTTTGCTGAATAACTCCTCGGCCTTCTTGTAATCACGTTTCACTCCTCGACCTTGCTGATAACATAATGCCAGTCCCATTTGAGAGTCAGGATATCCTTGTTTCGCTGCCTTGGCATACCACTTCACAGCCTCACGCTGGTTAGCTGTAACACCTGTCCCTAGCTCATAAGCTAATGCCAAATTATGCTGTGCCGCTTTATCACCTTGCAATGCTGCCATACGAAACCACTCGGTCGATGCATTCAGGTCTTTCCTCACACCTGTAGCTTTAAGATAAGCCAAGCCCAGTTCATATTGAGAGTCTAAATCCCCTCGTTCAGCACGCTTCAATAACTGCAAAAATTCCGCCGTTCCCATTTCCATCGAATCAGCACTGCGATCCACAGACGTCAACACCCGAAACTTGGTGTCTGCACCAAGCGCAAAGCTCCAGTTACCCGAAGTTCCTGTAACTTCAATTTTCCCCGGTAACGCAGGAAGGCTCCAAGATCCCGCTCCATCATCGAACATGGACGCCTGGGCTGTTGTATTCACCGGATTATCGCGCAATGCCTTTTTAATCGCTGAATCAGGGAGTTTTCCATAATCTGGAACAAATTTCATCGAGGTAAAATTGCCTAACCCAGACAGTTTCACCTCACGCTGAGCTAATTCCAGACCCCACTCTGGTTGTTCTCCTTGTTCGAACGAGAACGCGAGCTCTTTCATACCGGGGAAATTCAGCCATGCTTTGACAGGGAAGGTCTTCTCTGAAGGAAGAATCACACGTAGTTTGCCGCCATGATCTGTTAGATTCCAGTCCAAGGAAGGATCATCAGCATGGAGATGCTTTTTGATAATGGCAGGTGACAGAGAAAGAGGACTACCACTGTATTTCACTTCAGCAGCTACATCAACATAAGCACGTGCAATCAGCCTAACCGATTGCTGATAGTTCATCCGGTCATCACCAGCATCTTTGAAGTCATTTTTCGTCAACACAATAGGAGACATCACATATCCTTCTGCAGTAAGCTCCAGTTTGAGAGGCCATTGACCTTCGCCTTCACTATCAAAGAGTTCCGCTGCAATATTTTCCACCTGAGCCGTATCTCCCGTTGGAAGGAAGCGAGCTAACAATTTCCCCTGGTTATCTGTGATCGTATAAGCAGCTCCTTCAGGCAACTTAGCCTTGCCCAGTATAACATTACCAAACTGAAGGGTTACAGGGTTAGACACCTGCTCAATAGGCGTTTCCCCTCCTTTGCTCCGCTTGTGTTTAGGCTTGTCTTCTTTCCCCAAAAACCACCATCCCGCACCACCAGCAAGGGCTAAACAAAGAACCACAGATGCAGCTATCAGAATCCCCTTCCCCCCTTTTGAAGATTTGGTTTCTGGATCTTTTGCAGATGGAGCAACAGGCTTCGAAGCAGCCTTGGGAATCGTAGCGATCGGTTTTGAAGCAGCTTGCGATTCAGTCAGCTGTTGTGGATCTGAAGTTTTGGGGGTCTCAGCAGGTTTACCCAATTGCTCGCGCTTAGCTGCTGGAGCTTTTTCTTTAGGCTGCTCTTTTTTCTCTTCCTTTTCAGCTTTGCTCTCTGTCTTAGGAGCAGGTGCAGGCAAACTTGCTACCAGCGAATGCATTGATGCATGCGTGCGCGTAACCTCATCCCTCCGACGATCTTTCACGGAAAGAGTCGCGTCTAGGACTTCTGTATCCCATTCAACACCTTCAAGCCCACACAAGTGCCTCAGCATCTCCATGGCAGAAGCCGGCATTTCATGAGCGGCAATCACCTCACTCAGATAGCGATTTGATTCCTCTGAAATATTCGATGTAGAAACATGTGCTGAAGGACTCAAATAAGCCGATTGCTTAACGGACATCCCCGAAATCGAACGGTAGATAAGACCTCCAAAACGGGCAATGGGATTGGTTGCCAGATCGTCACTACCCAATGTGACCATCGCTTCTTCGATATCAGCAGAATCAACTAACTTTGGCAGTACAGTTACTTCCAAATTTTCAACATAGTCTTCACCTGCATCCTTCTGCTTCTGAAAATAATCGTGCCACTCGGCATGAGTTTGGGGTGTCTCATTCGGGTTATCCCTTCCACCCAATAGGACATCCGTAATATCAAGCTCCACTCCGGGGATGGAACGAGCTATCGATTCATCGACCGCCGTAGCGATTTGTTGAAAAACGGGCAGATGGTCCTGCAAGTTAAGATTGCCTAACACATGCAACAAGCACTGCAAATCACCTGAAGGAAATGCTGGACTAACATATGCAGGCTCATCAGAAAGATTCCCCCTTTGATAAAAACCATTCAGAAGATGAGTGTCTGTATTGAGAATCTTATCCGCATGCGTGCGAACAGATTCCACATAAGGAGATTCGCTGTCTGGCACAAACAAGGTTGTTCCAGGAACTCCCGAAACAAGGCCCGTGCAATAGTAGTAAGTACCATAGTTGAACTTCTTCAGTTGCTCATGGATTTCCCATATCTCACTCCAGTCACGTGGAGAGGCCACTGCCGTCACAGCAGGTTCACTGTCGCGTTCTACAGCAACAACCTCTACAGAACCCTGCTCACTACCCTCCTCATTACCTGACTCATCAGAAACCACACTGGCTTCCCCTGCCTGCCTGATAGCATCCAGAACCTCATCAGCATTGCGGAACCTATTATCCTTATCTTTGCTGAGAAGCTTGGAAAGAACATTCCGGCCCGCATCGTCCAGATCCTCAGGCAACATGCCATCATAGCTATCCCCGCTTAATCGTTGATGAACAAGCTCAGCAGTGGCAATCCCACCAAATGGAGAACCACCCGTAAGCAAATACCAAAGCGTCACACCAAGTGAGAAAAGATCACTGCGTTCATCCAAATCCTCTTCCCTGAGTTGCTCAGGAGATGCCGTCAGTGGGTTTCCCATAAACGAACCCTCCTGAGTAAGCATCAGATTCGTCGATGCCGATTCATGGTGCTCCAATACCTTGACTAGGCCGAAGTCAATGAGCCGGAGGCTCACAGTACCATCGTCATCAGCCAACATAATATTCGATGGTTTTAAATCACGGTGTAACAAGCCCTTTGCATGGGCCATACCAAGTGCTGGAAGAATTTGTTGTGCCAACTCCTTGACCACACTCCACGGCTGCGGTCCTTTGGACTTACTGAATTCCTCAAGGTCGCCACCTGCGCAGTAAGTCATGGCATAATAGAAAACACCCTCAGATTCCCCGAAATCGTAAATACGTGCAATATGAGGATGATCAAGCAATGCTGCCGCCTGTGCCTCTTGTAGGAAACGGCGCTTAGCATCATTATTACGCATCAAGTTGTCATTAATCACCTTGAGCGCACAAATCCGTCCCAAGTGCTTATGCTCCGCCTTGTAAGTCGTCCCATACCCCCCACGGCCCAGCATCCACAAAGCCCCGTCCTGCTTATGAAGCACCCGGTAATTGCCTAACTCTAAGTCCCCCGATTCGTTACTCATTTCCTATCCGTGATTGTCTTGAGAAAATTAAGAATAATTACCCGTCGATGAAAGAAAAAAGCAGGGTGATTACTCACCCTGCTTGGTTGATATGAATTCGATCAAATACACAAGCTAACGAGTGACCGCGCGGAATGACTCAGGAGAACTTCCTCGACTTGACGAATAAGTTCTTGATGAACCTCCACCGTATTTCCGGTAGGTAGGCGTCGACTTCTTAGTCTTGGGTGTATAGTAAATCGTACGCTGTGTGTGATAAACCCTTGGCGGTGGTGTTGGAGCACACGCACTTACCAAAAATGCCACACCAGCAGCTGCCAGAAGGAATTTCATGATGAAATTGCGTTAAGGATTAAAATCTCACCCTAGTTGGCCGATTCAACAGCACGGAAGGACTCTGGTGTGCTTGGACGTGGCTTTGGCTTGGGTTTTGGCTTCGGCTTGGGCTTAATAATCGTGTGCTTGTGAATGATCACAGGAGGAGCAGGCTCTGGACAAGATGTCAGCACCATGCATACGGACACAGATAATGATAGGGCAATAATAGTTTTCATAATGAGTAATAGTTTAAGTGTGAAATAACCGGAGTAGATACCGCTGCACTACTGCTTGTTGGTATCTGTTGCTGCTTCCTCAGGATTCCCTGGATTAACAGGATCGATACGAGGTCCACCACCACGTCGGCCGATAATGACTGACCAGGCACCGAGTCCATTGGCACGGGCAACGTGAAGAATCACTTTCACTGTGCCTGTGTAAGAAGAGCGGAATCTTACGCCAGCGCGTGAGCTGGAACGGCGATCCTTAAGAATCAAACCATTGGATTCGTCATACACGTAAATATCGAGGTCACGAATATAGCGATCCCTACCAGCCAAAAACACGTAATCGATTCCCTTACTTACAGGAACAAGGAAAGAAATCTTCGAGCCAGTACCGTCGACACCATCAATTGAAGGCAGCATACTGAATCCACGTTGAGAATAATAGACACCCATGCTATAGGCATCATCTGTTGACTTTGTAGGGTCTTGAGCTTGTGCGGCGGTCACAAAGGCGGCGGCACAAGCGAGCATTGTTACTAGTATTTTTTTCATAGCGTATTGTTGTTTTTTCTAACGAACAGATGCCTGACGGATCTGTTGGAGATCTATGCAATAAATTCGTTATCGTTTATTGCCTATCACCTTCTGTCGAAACTGAGAAGTTATTTTGTGCATTTCTTCAATTTTTTCTTTGGCAATACTTGCATGAAGAGGAACATCAATAATTGCCAACAATTTCTTCAAAACAGACACCATCTCCACAACAACCGGGTCCGCTTTCTTTTTGGCATCAAGTTTCTCAAGATCACTCAGCATCTGTTTAACCAACAAAGGTTCACGTAAAAGTGCCGAAGCATCTTTAGAATATTGGCGCTGAATAACACTCGACATCATGTGAGCACCTTCAATCCATCCCGCTGAAATAAGAATGGCACGCCGGTCTTTATTCCCCTCTTTAGCCATGGTTGCCATGATATCTTTTTGAAGATAACCCAGCTCTAGGAAAACCCTGTTCCAGTCTTTTTTGTTTGCAAAGGCCTTTACCCGCGCAGCCCTTTTTAATTCAGAACCACCAACACCCAATTTATCAGCCATGAATTCAATATCTGCTGCTGCTTTATTGAGCAATTCCACATCACGAGCCATAATGGAAAGCACACCATCACTCATACGGAGCCCCATCATCACCGGTAACATGACATTTTTGTCATTGTAATCATCACGGCTCATGTAGTTCGAGTAATTACTTCCTACAGCCTTCCAATTCACCTTCCCCTTACCCAATACCATATTCACAGCAATCATCTTATCGATGACAGTAGGAGTCACCATCCCTGCTTGCTTAACCCCTTTGTTAGGATCAAAAGCCCCTTTCTGGGCATACGCCGCACTGGATGCCAAAACGACCCCGGCTGTTGCTGTTGTAAGAAATTGTTTTACGTTCATAGCGCCATCATACTGATTCGCCGATGAAGACTAGGCAAGAATTATCCTTATCATCATCATGAACACTAACGCCTCCACACCCTTTACGATTTTGACCAAAAATAATCTTTCCCCAGCGCAGCCACTTTCTTAAACTAAGACGCCATGAAAATGAACCAGCTTTTCTTCCCCCTCATGCTTGCTGTAGTTACTCTGACTCTTTGTCAGTGCACCAGTAGCTCTCAAGTCACACACGCACCTCATCGCACCACCCCTAGCAAGGCACTGTCCGGGGTCGTTACATCCAGTTACCCTGTCCGATACACCAAACGTTCTGGAGCTGGGGCAGCCCTCGGAAGTATTGGAGGAGCTGTGTTAGGAAGCCGTGTTGGCTCAGGTTACACCGCACGCATAGCTGGATCCATGGCAGGCTCATGGCTCGGTGGCTTAGGTGGACATGCCGCTGAAGGCGCTATTCGCGAACGTTCAGCCCGCGAAATCACTGTCCGGGCTGAAGGCCGGACCTTTAGAACCATCACCAATACCAATCCTCCTCTCCGCAGAGGCGACCGTGTTCTGGTTTTAACTAATGTGTATGGCCAAATGCTACGTGTGGTCCCATCACGTTAAGTGCCCTTTTCTACTTCAACCAACAACACCGCTATGAAAACACAATCCCGCTCCATGGCACATCCGGCATCATTGCTGATGCTCACTTCTCCATGCATTATCCTCGGTCTATCAGCCTGTAAGGAAGACAAGGACCCCAGCTACGAAAAAGAAGCGCTCAAGTTATCGGCAGAAAAAGCTGCACTCGAAGTCCGACTTGAAGAGTCAAAAAAACAATTGGAAGCCCTTCAAGTACAGGTACAAAGAGCCGAAGATGAACGCGATGCTATCAAAGCGAAAGCTAGCCAAGCATCCGGTAAAATTGATCCTGAAAAAATCAAAGTAGGTTTTGCAAAAGCTGTTTCTGAACTAGGACAGCAAATTGAACAAAAACACCCTGATTACTCAGTAGCCAGTGTCACCTTCCAGAAAATGAAGATGCCCACGGATTACCCATTTTCTTCTGGAGTAATGACAACCATCATCTCCAAGTCATCCGGGGAAAAACGTACCCTCTACTGGGAAGCACAAGGCAATACCAAAGGCGAGTGGAGATTCGCTCAAAGATCGGCCCCTAAAAAACCCACAGTTGCCGATGCAAATCCCCCATCCCAGCCTTCGGGAAACCCCAATGATACAAACACGGCATCCAATCCTCCTTCCGGACAACCGTCGAAGCCCAAACAACCTGCTCAACCCCAAAGCCCTAGCCGTCCCAAGCCTGCCACCAATGGCAAAACGCACGTGATCGACTGGGGAAAACTTCGTTAGGACATTTCATTCTCTGAACCTTACGTTTCATGCAAGGTAGCCTTGTTTTTAATGTCTCTACGGAGGCAACCAGTGTCGAACTTCCCCAACAAGCTTGTGTGCTCGTCCAGCGCGCAGGAGACCTCGCTTTGATGGAGGTGCCTGCCGATGGCGACATTCCACTTTTGGAAATCATTTGGGATAAACGAGCCTGCACCTGGTTAGTCAAACCGTCCGGCGATCATTGTATCTGCACACGCAATGGGAAAAAATTGCCTGATGTTAAAAGCAGACTCAGCCAAAATGATACCATCCAGCTTGGCGAACACGGCAATATCACTTTTCACCGTCTTCTTGAAGCCCCTCAGTGGAACGACCAGCCAACTGAAGCCATTGATCTTCAAGGGATTCAATCACTCATCATTGGACGCACCAGTGTCTCAGTAGAAGTCAATGAACCAAAGCTGTGCCTAGATAAGGATGATTACATCATTTCCAAATCCCATGCCCGTTTGGAATTAAGCGATGGGGCATGGAGTATTGAAGACACGAGTAAAACCGGCACTGATCTTAATGGAAAACTTGTCATCGGTAAAGAACAGCTGGTTTATGGGGATCGATTCCGTATTTCCGACTACCTCTTCGAATACACAGGCACTCAGATCAAGCGTATCGATCATGTGATCAATGGCTCACTGGATGCCAAGGATCTCGCCGTCGTGGTCAAAGACCGGGTAACTGGTAAACCCAAACGTATTCTGAATGGTGTCTCAACCCATATTGAACCGGGTGAGTTTATTGGTATTCTTGGTGGATCTGGGCAAGGAAAGTCCACTTTCCTCGATGCCATGTGTGGCATCAAACCCGCAACTGAAGGGACAGTCCACATCGGCGGTGTTTCAAACCTTGTACTTGCCCAGAAATATCCCGGAACCATCGGCTACGTTCCTCAGGATGACATCGTTCATAAGGAGCTCACGGTATCAGATGCTTTTCTCTACAGCGGTAAGCTAAGACTCAACCTTGGGAAACGGGAACTTAAGAGCCTGATTGATCGCACCATTGAAACCCTCGGACTAACAGAACACCGAGAGAAACGCATTCGCAATCTATCAGGCGGTCAACGCAAACGTGTTAGCATCGGTATCGAATTGCTATCCAAACCGGCTATTCTTTTTCTAGACGAACCCTCATCCGGATTAGATCCTGCCACTGAACAATCCCTCATGGAATTGTTACAGGCACTGTCACTGAATAAGCTTACCGTTATCTGCACCACCCATGTATTGCAGAACGCGTTTATTTTCAACCGGCTGTTCTTTGTCCACGCAGGCAAGCTTATTTTCTCCGGAAATACAGAAGAGGCCCGGCATTTCTTCCTCGACCAAGGGACTTCTCAAACAATGACCCGCTCATTCCAATCTCCCCTTGAGCGTATCTACTCTGCTGTGCTCAATGGACACCGGAGCGCCGAGGAATGGGAAAACAAATTTGTTGAAGAGTTCGGTTCTCCAGTAGTCGATGTATCATCATCAACTCCAGCGAAGGCCCAACCCAAACGCAAGCAACCGTCCCCTTTTCGCAAACTCACTACCCTGCTTCAACGCCAATGGAGCATCATGCGATCAGACTGGCTCAATATTGCCTTCCTGTTCGCACAGGTCATTATCATCGGTCTCTTAACCGCTTGGGTATCAGATGACCTTGGTCTACGCACCTTCCTCGGACTGATTGCTGCCATGTGGTTTGGTTGCTCCAATGGCGCCCAACAAATTGTCGGAGAACTGCCTATCCTCCAACGGGAACGTGTATGCGGACTGGGAACTAATATCTACATTTTGAGCAAGCTGATTTTCCAAGGCGGAGTGTCTGCCGTACAATGTCTGGTGCTCTTTGCCGTGATTCTGTTTACAGGCAACTACTTTCACCCTCCTGAGTTCGATGCAGAATCATTTGCAGAAAATCTGGTTGAACGAGAATATCCTTACATCATCGATAATAGCCAGGAAGCAGACGTGGATGATTTCCTACCTCTCGATGAATCAACCGCAGGCGGCGACGAACTGCCTATGGATGATATCCCCGAGGAAGTCGAAGAAGAAGACGAAGAACCAGCTAAAAAGAAAGTTGAGCATGTTGGTTTGATCACGTGGTTCGCCAAAAACTTTCACATGGAAGAAAACATCCTGGAGTCGGGTAAACAGGCACTTAGTCTGGACGATGGCACCCCCATCATGGGAGAGGATGAAATACAGAAAACCACACGCGGCATGTCGATCACTGAGGTCATCAGCACATCCATTGGATTGCGGATTGGCGCATTTCTGTTGGCTACCCTCGTTGGTGTTTGCCTTGGCCTTATGGTGTCTGCCTTGGTGCGGACTACAACTCAGGCCGTCATGTGGGTTCCCCTATTGCTTATCCCCCAAATCCTGTTTGGAGGTTTTGTCATCACACTTCCAGAAATGGGCAAAACAGTGCGTTCAGTAGCATCCATCTTCCCCAGTAATGCTTCGCAGCGACTTGTTGATGTTTCCCACATCTACGGACGCATGACGCCAAGTTTGAGCAACCGCACCAAAACACCTCTTTTCCTAACCTCCGATGGTGAAAAAGAAACCGTTGAATGGACCGACGGAGACAAAAAGCTCACCCAAGATTATCAAAAAATATCCAACGTCAACACATCATGGCAGAACCTGGCAATCCGCAACGGCCAATTAGGTGAGCACAAACAAGACTTCAATCTAGCTTACGGTACGAATATCAAGATTCTCACTGACACTGTCGATCAACGAAGGGACGTCCGCTATACGAAAGGCACCAGTTACCAGTTCATCAACCCAGCAACCAACGCCATGATTGTCCTCGGGATTTGGATGGCTGTTTGCTACCTCACGATCCTCATCGGACTATGGAAAAAGAAAAGTTAATCTCCTCTGACACTTTACGCCAGATTGGGCTCAAACTCCCCGTATCCCTATTGCTGGCAGCCCCTCTGTTAGGCATGCTCATAACCAGCAGTAAGATTCTTGCCGAAGTAGAACTGGGTGACCCCGTGGAACTCTATAAAACGCACCCATGGTCAATGGCCTTCTTCCGTTGGTGTTTGATCGGTGGCATTATTTTTGCATTCACCCCATTCAAACGCCTCTGCTCTCTTGCTGCTGGCCTCG
Organism: Epimenia babai; assembly: GCA_011762755.2. NCBI lineage: Eukaryota > Metazoa > Mollusca > Solenogastres > Cavibelonia > Epimeniidae > Epimenia > Epimenia babai. Next base: position 2,311 of record WURV02160189.1, on the reverse strand, counting down.
CCGTAGGTTCCCTTGTCTTTTACTCCCTGGATCTCTACCACCAGCTGGAGGAACTGTCCAAGATGGGGCTATCCTCCAAGCCTCTCACCGAGATGGTCACACTTTCATCCGCTGGAAAATGGATGATCGGGTGGACAGCTGCAACTGCCGCAACCCAGATTTTGTTAGGGTTGATTTTTCCCTGCCTACGTTTTTGCGCATGGAAAAAATCCCGTAACTAAAGACTCATTTCCAGCTGAGCGACAGGAGCAAAGCTTCTACGGTGAATCGGACATGGGCCCAGTTTACGCAATGCCTCCAAATGCACTTTGGTTCCATATCCTTTATGACGCTCAAAACCATACCCCGGGTATTTCTCTGCATACTGCACCATCAAACGATCACGTGAAACTTTGGCAATGATACTCGCTGCCGCAATGGAAAGCGAAATACCATCACCTTTCACAATGCCCTCCGAAGCAAAGGGAAACCCAGCCACTGCCAAACCATCGATCAAACAATAATCCGGCTGCTTCGGTAATCCTTTGGTCGCACGAGCCATAGCTGTATGCGTAGCTTTTAAAATATTGATATCATCTATTTCCTCTACCTCGGCATACGCGTGCGACCACTGGATGTCATCACATCCCGTCAACTCCTCATAAAGCAACTCCCTGCGTCGTTCGGTCAGCTTTTTGGAATCATCCAAAAGCTCATGGGTAAATCCCTGAGGCAAAACGACCGCTGCTGCAGAAACGGGCCCTGCCAAAGGTCCCCTTCCCGCTTCATCAATACCGGCAATGACTTGATAACCATCGCTACGCAACACATCTTCCCGTTTCAAATCAGGCATAAAAAAAGCGTGCCCCGTCCGAAGACAAAAGGCACGCTCAAATGAGTGGTATTTGATAAATTACCAACCGATAGGACGAACCGAACGAGGAACACCTGAAGGCTGAGCCCCCAAGCACATCACAATTTGAGTGCTTCCATCGGCTGCCTTTTTAACACCGACGCCGACTACATGCCACGCCTGAAGGATGTGGCTTTTCTCGTCGCCATGCGTATGCGTCCATACAGCAACCGCTCTGGCTGCTGGATCAGAAACGCCTGCAGGAACCTTGTAGGTGAGTTCATTCATGTTTTCCACGCTGTGCTTAAGATAAGCGTACTGTGAACGGCTGTGCGCTGCTGAAAAGCCTGACTCAACGTAGCCATTGCTAAGGCGTTGGCTATGTTTTTGGGCCATTGCATTAAGTCCAGGGTTCCCCGTTAAAGCACGTTTGCCCGCACGGGCACGTCTATTGTTTACAAGGGAATACACACGTTGGGCGATTGCGCGCTCAGCGGAATTTGCAGATGCCGGAGCGGATGATACGGATTGGGAAGATCCGGAGGAGGGAGCCAAATTAGAAGAGCAGGAAGTAACGATTAGAGCCAGTCCTGCACATGTAAGGGTATGTTTGACTGTGTTCATAGTATCGCGGGGATACATAAAATTATTAAACATGTCCAGATAATTTTAAAAAATTAGCGGTTTCGATTGGTTAAATCATCCCTACGGATGACTCCTACAACCGCATTATTGAACCCCTGCCCAAATACGCCAGATTAACCAGCATACGGTCGTTTGGAACTCTGATTATCCTTGGCAAAAACCAAGTCACTCCTTAGCTTGACGTCATGCGCATCAAGGACTTTTTCCCCGTTATGATCAGTGGCGTCAGTTTTGTGACCCTCGTATCCTGTGGTTCCGATTCTGGAGAGCTCCCCCTCGCTACAGGTATAGCCAACCAAAGCGGAGTCGCTGCAGCAGATACCATGCTTGCTCAAGGCCGGGCTTACGAGGCATCGGGCAAAAAAGGTAAAGCGCTGTCCACCTACAAAACCATTTTTAAGAAATACCCCTACGCCAGTGCAGCTTCTGAAGCACGGTTTGCCCAGGGCCGCATCCTGGACCAACAAAATGATCTGTTCAAAGCGTTTGAGGCATACCAGGACGTTATCGCCCGTTATCCCGGCAGCCGTCATTACGCTACAGCACTCAGCCGCCAAGAAACCGTGGCCCATGCTGCCGCGACAGGTGTTATCAAAAACAACTTCCTCGGTATGAAGACAAGGATCAGCCCGGAAAAGGTTCAAAAAATGCTCGGACATGTACGTGACAACGCTCCCCGTGCTGCCAGTGCACCTAAAGCACAATACGCCATCGGCCGAGTCTGGCAAAAAGAGGGCAATGCAGCAAAAGCCATCGCTGCTTACCAGAGAATCGGGCTTGATTACCCAAATAGCGGCCCAGCTCCAGAAGCCCTCTATCAAACTGGTGAGATCC
>WURV02160178.1:0-15771 GCA_011762755.2 Epimenia babai | reverse complement strand
ACCACCACGACCATCACCACCACACTACACCCCGCCGCAACCATCACCACAAAAACACCAACCACAACAACAAAATAACAAGACATTCGCACGAAGGTAAATGTCTGTCTTCAGAAATTTAAATGAATTAAGTGAATTGAAGCGAAGCAGAATTTTTCATAGTGCTGAATGAATATAGTTTACTTAGACATAAGTGATATTTAAGTCTCTGGACCAGCGGGTTGTATAACATTGTTTATTATATCACGGTCCATGGACGGCACTTTTGCAATAAACTGGTAGAACTTTCCCCTGTCTGTCTCAAAGAAAGCGCGAGAGACGAAAATACAGTTTCTGTTGGATCACATAATTTAATTATTTAACGAAATAAGCAAATTTTATCTGCAGAAAACGCTAATACACGCAGAATCGATTTTAGTTGTAACAGTCATACTATAGTTGTGTGTTACGGGTAATTTTGGGTAAATATGTAAGAGGTTTTGTCTCTCCAAAACCAAAATGGCCGAATATCTGGCATCGATTTTCGGAACTGAAAAGGATAAGTAAGACTGTATAATATGAGATATCTCTACACATATGCACTTTGGGTTTTATGTAATTTATGTCGATAACGCACAACTCAATATAAGCATATGGTACATATATAGTTTGAAATTTATTTGAATGTAAGCTACCTACACCACGTTGACCACAGTAATTCAATTTCGTGGTGTAGGTTTACTGTAATATTCAACTCTATTATACTAATAGGTGGACTTATTTTTAGTATTATTTTAATTAGCAACTAATATAGTGAAAGTATATAGTTTTCTGTTCTATCACTTTTCAAGCATCTGAAATTGTCCATACTTTTAGAAAGTCCAAACTAACATGCTACCGAAAATTATTTTTATCAAGATAACACACCAAGGTATGTGTGTGATCATTCATCAATGAGAGTATAAATAATTAAAAGCCCAATGATTAATATATGATATACGTTTCTGAGTTATTGGCAAGAGGTATCAAATGTTACCTACACTCTAGTTATAAAGTCTTTCGGGGTATTGATATAAAGTTCTCTGTTTAGTTGTTAGAATTCTCATTATATTTGTCCTGTATCACGTTGATATAGACATGGATGTATTGCACAATGTTATTATGATCAGTTCAACTGTGAATAGAGTATTAACTCATGAAATTTGCCGAATTACAGAGTCAATTGTTCATTCTACTTCAAGATCGGAGCGTGTCGCCACGGAGACCGTTGTTCCCGCCTACACAATCGACCAACATTCAGTCAGGTATGGACTGTATGAGATTTGGATTCAAATTAACCAAACTCACTATATCAGTAAAGAAACAGCACTATTAAAATAGTATCGGGTATCCTTAATTCATGTTATGGTCGCCGATTACGCTATACCCGGCAATTAGCAAGGGCACACATTTATTCGTATCTCGTCTCGGTTTCAGATTCACATGTAAAACTTTTTTTGATGTTCCGTGACTTTATCATTATTTATTTCAGACATGCCTGATCAATAATTTGTACCTCAACCCACAGAACGCCGCCCTCACTGCTGATGGCTCTCACAGTACGTCTTAACTTAATTGTCGGTTTTTCTTGCTTTACGGTGCACATGATTGTGTTTAGTTTTTTCGTGAACCCTCGTTGCGAATGGTTAATTTTTTATATATTTCATGGGTCTTCGGTTGCCACGGTGATGATCTATATTCGCTCTACATCGTACTACGATCAGCGGGATCTTGTTCTAAAAATATATCATAGTGTTGCCATAATGTAATGAAGGCGCGGGAAACTTTGGCGCATTTTGTTCTAAACTTCGACCAGCATTTATATTAATGAAATATTTAATATGGAGCCGTACGGTTTATAGTAACTACATTAACTACTGTAGATGTTAACTACATTGAAAATTACCTCATTCTACAGCCCTGCTCTAAACAGTCACATATCTACCCTATGTATGTATGTAACGGTAGGCCGATTCTCTGGGGAGGAGAATCATTGTATGAGCCAGATTTGGCCCTTTACAAGATTGGCCTAGAGTTTGCTTTGTTTTTTATACGTTATTTGCAAAGGGTGTATAAGCTGTCAATTGTATTGATGGGGCGTTTCTTTGAGTCTTCCCGTTTTTCTTAGGAATTTAACCATTGAGGTTATTGGTATATTTTGACCGGAGCACGAATGGTGGAATATCTACCCTATAATTTTATCTAAATATCAACTAATGAACAATTAATACCTATTTTCTCTGGCATATTTTATTGTCAGTGAGTATGGCCTGGAATCTGAGTTGATTTTTGTCAATTTTGAGTCGGTTTCCTTTTACCTTCGATCAAGCCTAACTGTGTTATATAGCATCTAAATGTTACCTCATCCTTTGCCTCTGTAACAATCCTCTCCGCAAATAGTAATAACCTCTAATAATGACAATAATAAACTGTTTTCCTTGTATTTTTAGTTGATCATAGTAACCGTAAATTTGTGAAGTGTCTTTGATTTCCATGTGTTAATAGGGCACTATAAATTAATAAAATTTCATTTTATTTCATAATTTATAATCGGTGATCACATTGTGGCATTGTTATCCCACAGTAGTAAAATCAGACATACTAATATATTACGTTAAAATCGTGAAATAACATGCACATTAATATAGCAGAATAGCTTTACTTTCTATGTAAAGTCATGTTGTTATAGTGATTTTGTATTTTCCTACTCTTTCCTGATTTCGTTAAATATCCCGCGAATGTCGTAGTGTTTACTGTCAAACGTAAAATACAACATTTATAGACTGCGAGTATCAGCCAATGAAGGCATCTGAGATGCGCTTTACTATAAATGTTCACATCTGCTATTCAGCGCATAAACAATACCTTCGACGCTCGCGTATCACCCCTGGAAGGAGATATAAATGGGTTGCTACACATTCTACAGATGGGCGTACTCCGCAATCGCGGATAAATGACTCGCTGGGGATCCTCACAGAGAGGGTGAGCGGTTTCGAACCCCCGACCTTTCAGTTACGAGGCTAGCGCTCTAACCGCACGCGACCATCTGCTTCCCCTATCTGCATAACATACGTCAGACTTGTATGCTATTCCCAAACGATGCTGACGTAAAAGTCACGATGGATTTTTTTGCATAGAGAAAATTCTGGATTAATTATCGCCACATGTAGGAACCCCGTAATCTTAAGCTCAACTGTGTTTGCATAAACTGGATAAGACTGTATTTAGGATCCATGATGTTTTCTTAGATCTTAGTCATGTTGTAATAAAATCACTTTTTGTTATTTTCTTGATTTCATCTTGTGCTGATTGCATGCGTGATTATGTTGCTTTCATTTTTCTGCCTAACCCTTCTTCTATTTTGATTGTTGCATCATTTTTGTTTCACCCGCACCATATCGTTCATTTGTAGGTTTCACACCTGTGGCGTTGTGATCTCTGATGATGATGATGATGATGGTGGTGGTGGTGGTGATTTTTCTATTCCCTTTTCTGTGTATTGTCATATACAGTGTATGATGCGTACCTGCTCACTGATCGCGACTCTAGCCCCGCCACCCTCGGGTAGTTACGGTTCCCAACCGCCTCTCGCGGTGATAGCTGATTTCATGATGGTTCCATTTCTGGGCCTTTTTAGTCCAGTGTTTTATTACATCCATCAAGTAATGATGGGCAGGGTAGAGGCCATTACTGCCTTCAGTGTGTAGCCTGCCATTGGGGGGGGGGTGTGTGTTCCTCACGGTGAATAGTCCTCGGCTTGTGTACTGTCCTTATGAGAGATATGAATATATACATTGCTGATAACCGATCGATTAGGTATACTGGGGGTAATTATATAAATATATTTATATATATATCTCATTGATATACCCCATTTATCTGCCCTTGTTCCTCAAGGCGCGCAGCTATCTTTACTAATTTACTAAGTACAGGTGGAATGAAACTAAGCGAGATGAACGTTAACATAATCTTTACGAACCCTCGCTAACAGCACTGGGGTTACCTCTGTGGAATAAATCGTACAGTAAGATATCGAGGGTGACAGCTTTAATGTATGGACTATCGTGCATTGGGTGAACCGCAGACAATGGCTAGCAGTTTCAATTTTTGTCAGTTTGGCTAGTGAATTATGTCTGGCATTCTGGAAAGTGACTAGTAACTGAATTTTCTGTGGTCAAAATCAGCTTGTAATAGATTATAATTTCAAGTATGCTGTATTATCATATATGCTATATATCAGCAATTATTTAAAAACTTGGCTTGATATCCAAGCAATTTTTTTAAATTGACATAGGTACGTGTGTGTGGTATTCTTTGGTTATTTCCTTTAGTGTCATGCACTCCACATTGAGTTTTTGTGTGCGGAGCTGTAATAGCGGTGTCAGTTTTCGTGTTATTACAAGAAACGTTGGTGTAGATTGAGTGAGTGTGTACAGTTCGATGGATTCGTTAATTCACGCACGAGTGTTTCGTTGTCATCCAGTGATTGGCATTTTTATTGCTCTACCTTGCTTGCATGTATTTTCATTGGTCTGTAGAAGTGAAGCTCGGTGTTGTTTTTATTTCGTGGGAGCATCTACTGGGATCAAACGCTCCTCAATAAAATTTTTATCACATCATTCCATCGTGGCTTAACATAATACGGATTGTTTTTGTAATTTAACGAATCAATCCCTTTTCTGTACAAGGCGAGGTAACGCCAATAATATTGGTTGTTATTGAGCATCTATTGAACTGACATCTCAGCTGAATTTTATATTCATGCGTGTTCACTACGAAATCAATTTATCTCGAAATTTTCCGATTCCGAATTATATCGATGTTTTTCCCCCATCAATAATAGCTGTTCTAATAAACTTAGTTATCTAGGTTGGTAAAAAGTGTGGAAATAATAAAACAATCTGGCTGAACTCAAATTTTTTGATTGAAAAATTTTTCGTTGCTGAATTCATGACCAATTACGTATCTATGCAATATGTTATAAAAGTAAATGGACGTTTATTCAAGAACAACTTGCCGCCATATTAACATGTCAAAGTTTACTGATTTATATTAAAATTGTGTCAATAAATTTTAGCTTGAATTGACGGTGCTGCTGTTTATTCTTATTGTTCCTATTTGGGCGGACATGGCTTTTTTGTTAGCGTGGTATAGAACTGAATAATGTTGAGGAGTGTTTGATTATGTCTGGTTTCTTACACCTCTACAATTTGGTTCGTGTGTCAAGGAACTTCTGTCCGGTAGTTCGTGGAATCTTAATAACGTCGATCCCGTTAAAGTTTTTGATTTCACAGATTTTGCACTTTGCACCGAACTGACTACCGTAATTTATATTACGTTTCAAATTGAACGCTGTGGCATTCTGTATGTTGTTTCGTCGACGAAATTATAGAGGTGTCGCGTGGTACACGGAAAATGTTTTAGCCGGGTCGGTGTACTGGGGTTGTCTGTTTCAGCAAATGATGAGGAGAGATTACAATCAGAATTTGATGATTTTTTTGAGGAGGTATTCTGTGAATTAGAAGACCAGGTAAATAACACACACTTCACTTTTGTACCAAGATAATTCGTCCCTTGTTTCACGATTAATACATGACTTTTTTCAGATGCGACAGGAATTGCAGCGTTCATTGCAGAATCTCTTCGTCATTCTTACTCTCCAACGAATGCAGTTTCTCTTTTTTCACTGATGCTGCTGGAAATCTTACGTGATGCAGATGGATTGTCATTTATGCATGGTTTTTAGTTTAATCTAATCTAAATATTTTTAGCACACCAAATGGTTGAATTGTGCGACATTCTACCCATATCCTACCACAGCCATTCATTTCCCTTCCAATTAATCACACATTTGTTTTGCAGCTTTCTATTAATCATTGCCATGAATTTTTTTTCCATGCAGCCACAGGACAAGGTGGGGTATTTTATCTCCTCAGACCGTGTTTCCATGTACCTCTTCTATATATAAATGCTGCAGATGATTGTTGTCATATTGCTCAGTTTTTTCCCCCATGCAGCCAGCGGATGAGGTTGGGGATCTCTTGTACTACTACAGGGTGTGTTTCTGTGTACATTTCTACATCACATATATATATATTCAGACAAATCAACTTACCCATTTTTTTCCATGCGGCCGGATGAGGTTGGGGTTTCCCGTACCACTACAGGGTGTGTTTATGCAAACATTTTTTCCTTTTTTAGTCAGCATGAATGAGTTGGAGCTGCAGCAACACTACGATGACTTCTACGAAGAGGTTTTTGTAGAACTTGAGAAGGTAAAAACATCAACGCCGGTTTCTTGCATGCTTTGTTCAACCAAAGCCTAGCTTAAAGCCTTATAACAAATTTCACTTGGTTTATAATCATATTCAATGCAATTATTTGTGTGTAACACAAGATCGAACATCACCCTTTTTGGTTTAATGAGTAAAATTGTGTCACGGGACATTTCCAAAGGACAGCCCAAATCCAAAATATGACTCACACCGTTTCTTTCGATATTCTACAATGTTTTGTTTTTGTGTTCATTCTACAAATATAATATCCTAGGAGAAAGTGTTTCTCATTAGGAATAATTTGCAAGTGAAATTTGAGCATACGAGACAAAAATCTGAGTTGCGCTTGGTTGATATTATGATCCGGTATGCATAAATAAGTCAGTAGAGATATATTTATTGAAAATATACGAATAGCTCTTTAGTAGGGCACGGGGAAACTGGCTGATTCCCTCATCAAGTAGGGACTGCATCCTGTGACCTTTATAATATACTACTGACCACATTCACATGGGAAGCCATTAAAACTGTACAGCCTCAGCCTCACATTCACAATCAGTTGATTATGTATCAGTCCAAGTTGGCCATGATTTCCCCCATGCCACACAGCAAGTGATTATGTAAAAGCTAGCATACAATCAGCGTAATTTTTCACTCACCAGACAATAGACTCAATTAGTTCCTCATCTCAATAAGGTCGTGATTTATCAGCGGTGATTTTCTATAAATACTAAATCAACAAGAAATTTCCTATTATATTGGCGTCTTGCTGCGAACACCGTTTTTGATAAATTTTGTCCGTCTTTCCCTGGGTATTATAGCTTCCCCCTGCCCTTGGTGCGACATGTACAGGTGGGCTGAAATCTAAAAAATTCCCCTCTTACTCAAGATGTTCATGATCTGGCAAGGGCTTTTTACATCGTATTCTCGGGTATTTCTCACTTTGCAGTAAATTGCTCTTGACTTGATCAGCGTCATCAGATTTTTGTCCGTATGATAAATGGCAGTTGCCTAATGAATTAACCTTTCAGCGGTTGCTACTAACATCAAGACTAATGATTGAAATAACATCATTTAGTATAAAATAACCATTAGTGTAACCCATTCAGCACTAAAGACAATCATTAGTAGAGAATATACACTAGTTTAACCCTTTCATTAGGTTAAATTTTCTAGAGTGACATACTTATTAGTAGAACACATGCATTAGTACACACGTTCCTTTGTATACACATTCCTTAGTATACACATGCATTAATAAACACATTCCTTAGTATATACATTCATTAGTATATACATTGTTTAGTATACACATTCATTAGTATATACATTGCTTAGTATACACATTCATTAGTATATACATTGTTTAGTATACACATTCAAACACAAATTCATTAGTACACATAATTAGTAGGAATTTATTTATTAACTTGGCTGATTTATTAGCTTAGTACATTTATCAGTATAACATACATATTAGTATAACATTTTCATTAGTATAACACATTCATTAACACACTTGCTAGCATAGCACTGTTCTAATCATTACATGTTTGTATCTAACTGAATTGTCCATTTCATTCTCTCCCAAGCTCCTACAGCTGATGCGAGCTGTTTCTGGAATACACGACACACCGGATGATTTATAATTATGTACCTATAGTAATATAATTTCTCATTACAAAAGTGGGTATATAATTATGAAACATCCTATATGTATAGATATATATAGTGAATGCGCTCCAGAGCAGCAGTCATTTTTATTAAATTCAAATTCAAAACGTTTTATTCAATACAATATATACATCACTGATTACATGGTTACTTTTGAACAAGATAAAGAAAAAAATGTACAGTAAAACACAAGGAAATAATAAGAACATAATAGTGATCTTATGGCATATTTCTGGATTGGATGATGTTTGAGGGGTTGGGATGTATTGAAGGGGGACACACGAAGTTTGACACTTATTGGCTGTGTCTCCGGGTCGTAAAGTTTTGTTACATCTATACTGTATATGTTTTATTAGCTCGTTTATTATTTTATCGCATGTTTTTTGTGTGACTGACAGTCTTACGACTAAAGCTGCACTCAAAATACTTTAATACTTTGATACTAATGATAATAATAGAGTTGCATTTAGAGTGCCGAATTATCCCTTGGTCAATAATGACAAGATGGTGTTGACGACACTTTACAATGTATACAGTCTAGCGCCGATACTGCGATGATCCAGATTTGCCAGGAGACCGGCCTCTTCGTCGGGAATGGAATTTTCCCGACTCATTTGTGCCCATTACTTCAGATATCCGTGATTCCGACTTCGGACGACGTGAATGGGCACAAATGTTTGTTGAAACATTATTTCTCACTCCGGTAGTCCAAACACCGGCCAATGTTTACCAGGCACGTATCAACTTTCACATCGATTACCGTGATGCGCAAAAATTTTCATGGGAATAAAAATTAGAAATCGCTGGATTATCTTTATTGCGTTACGCGAAATGTAATTGTATCAAAAGACAATCTGGACTATCGGTGTATGTCAGACTTTTTCCAACCATCTCACTGCGTACGTTAGCTTCACCGAGAAACAATTTTACATTTGACGGGGTGAACCACTTGAACCACTTGCAGCCAGTGGTACGTCCATGCATTCGCAGAAAATATTTGCATGTACGGTAGACAAATTTTTATACGGACTGACGGACAGACGGCGACGATGAGATTGAATTAATGATCATCGTTACGATGTTATCGGCGAATTGATGTCGCGTTATGTTTTTTCTTGCACCGCAGTACGGTGAGATCGAGGAGATGAACGTGTGTGATAATCTGGGCGACCATCTCGTGGGGAACGTCTACTGCAAGGTAAGGAACATGGACGACGTCACGTCACTCGCTACGGTCGTCTTGTAGACACTCGTAGACGACATGAGCAGAGTTCTCGTGCTTTCTGTATAATGATTTGTATTGAAGTGACTATCATAAGGTTTCATAATTCATGACTGAATGAGAGCCTGCAAAGAGTGAAAGTGAAACTGACGCCGAAACATTTGAAGAACCAGAGCTGAATCCTGTTTATTTTCCTGATTCATTAAATTTCACGTTTTACTTTAGCATGAATCGCCTATGTGCGATCAGTCTACATCTGTCCGTCTGGTGTTACTGGCTGCCTTTCCTGATTCATTAAATTTCACGTTTTACTTTAGCATGAATCGCCTATGTGCGATCAGTCTACAGCTGTCCGTCTGATGTTACTGTTTGCCTATATCTTAATTTCTGTGATTTTTTGTCGACAGTTTCGTTCCGAAGAGTCAGCCGAAAAAGCTATTAACGACTTGAATAATCGTTGGTTTAATCAACACGCTGTCTACGCGGAGTTGTCTCCCGTGACTGACTTTCGCGAGGCTTGCTGCCGCCAGTATGAGATGGGGTGAGTGTCGCTGTTTACGTGTGAGAATTCACGATTTCAGACTACACGGAATTTACTTCTGTGAACATGTAATCGTTAAAAACTTTTTAGGCGGCAAACCCACCCATCCCTACCGCACACACGCTGCACCCAGACATTGTATCAGTTTGTAACCGTGTTCTTACATCTGGGATGACCTGGTTTTTCAGCGAGTGTACTCGGGGAGGCTTCTGTAACTTCATGCATCTCAAGCCGATCTCGCGCGAGTTAAAGAAGGAATTGTACAGCCGGCGCCGTGGCAAACGCAAGTTCGTGTTGTAGAAGAATATAATGTGGTGGAGAATTTAATGTGGTGGAGAATTTAATGTGGCGGAGAATTTAATGTGGTGGAGAATTTAATGTGGCGTAGAATTTAATGTGGCGTAGAATTTTATGTGGTGGAGAATTTAATGTGGTGTAGAATTTAATGTGGTGTAGAATTTAATGTGGCGTAGAATTTAATGTGGCGTAGAATGTAACACATTGTGATTCTAAGGTAGTGTAGAACCTAACGTAGTGTAGAATCTAATGCACCGAGTCTAATGTAGTGAAGAATGAAAGGTAATGTAGATTTAATGTGTAGATTACGATGTGTACAATCTACAGTAGCGCACATCGGGCTTAGTGCACAATCTAATGGATAGTGTAGAATCTAATGCACTGTGAGTGTAGAATCAAATGTGGAATTTAATGTGTAGATTAAAATGTGTATAGTCTAGCATAGCACATATCTTAGTGTAGAATGTAATTTAGTGTATGATATAATGTAGTGTACTCGGAGAATTAAATTGAGTTTAAATGTAGTAATGCATACCCATCAGCAATGGCTCCCATAATCCGGTGATGGGTTAGTGTCTGCATACACATTGGCTACTCAGTAAACAAACGTCCAGTTGAATGTCTTGAAGAAGCACACAATTTCATGTAATTATACTGAGCTTTTCTGATCAGAGTTCGTCCGTCCATCCGTCTGTCTGATGTTAACATTTCCTTATAAAAATCTTCTCAAGAACCACTTATCGCAGAGGTCTGCCATTTGGCAGATATTGTCCTTGGGTTATTCTCATCTAGGTTTGTTTTGTTCATGGTGGTGCTAGGGGAGGAAACTTCGGTGAATTTTAGTATTTTTTTTCTTGAAGATTCTTCTCAAGAAGTGTATATCTTAGAGGTCTGCTATTTGGCAGATTATTGTTAATGTAATTAACAATTTTCAAGTAATAAACCATTTAATATGGGGTTGGATAATACAGTATAACATTGAGAGCACTGCTCTGTTATTACCGCTTCACGATACCTAGCCGTCAGCGATTGTGTCGTTAGTTACATCGCCCGTCGCCATCATTCGCCAGTAAATGTACGTTATGTGCAACAGGAGCCGTAGCCGCAGCCGAGATCGGTCCAAGCGCGATCGTCGCAGCCGCGAGAGGAAACGTTCTCGATCACGCGATCGCGAGAATCGCTCCGGCAGGTTCTGAGAGACGTCACCAGCGACAACGGTAGTCGACGGCGACGCGATACTTGACCAATGCACAGCAGTGAACTGTATCGGGTTTATGGCATGCCCGTAGTGATTTAAACTGTCCCTGACTTGCAGTCTTGCACTCACTAAATTTATATTATTTCATAGATAATTATACGTAGTTACCCGTCACTTACGTTCATCCAAGACAGCGCGCAAGAGTAAGTGACAGAAAAGTCGAGTAAAAATAATCTTTTAGCTCGTTCTTGAAGGTTTTTTAACCATGTTGAGATGTTACCTGACTTTTGTTTTACTTATATTTTGAATTACATTGAATTCAACTAATTTTCCAGAGTAATTCAATTAAACACAAGCAATTTTGTGGAGCAGTTAGTGAAGGTTGACCTAAATATGTGAAATGCTTAATCAGGCTGTAATCACCAAAAGTAGCTCACGTAGCGTCCTGCGACCACCCTCCATCCATTCTTCGCTAGGTTATATAATCTCATTGTAGAAATTATTTCAACTTAACAAATTTGATACCAATAAACACAGTTAGAAATCTGAAATAAAATCACATTCAGAATTCACCCGCGTCTCGTGACGTATTTTATTCACCATTTTTTTCCGTCTCAATCTTGCTACGTTTGTTCAAATACGGCCTCAAACCCGCTATAATCAGATATAACCGGACGGGGTTTAACGATTTTCATTCACTCGTGTCATTTTGCTGGAGTATTTTTCACCACTTCCAGCAGCAGTTTATGAATCAACTATTTGCCCCGGTTTATTTCTGAATGTTTCATGATATATATGATATGGCCATTGTATCAGTGGTCATTGGTCTTGTCCAGGTGCTCGCCTTTTAACCATTACACTTTACTGTATTCCATTACTTAAAATAAGAATAAATTTTGAGTAAAAAACCTTGTTTCTTGCGATCGGTCATTAAAGATCGTGCTTTCATGAAATATTTAATTTCAAATCCATAACTATTTTTCAACTTTCATTTCCATAAGTTTTCATAGCCTAAAAGTACAGTTTCACATTCTCGTACGCGACACTTTGAGGCTATATACAAAGCTTGCCGAATGACGGTTGACCACTGTAGCCTGATAAACAACATAATTTGTTGGTGAAATGATATTTGATTGGTTCTGGGTGTTACTATTGCGGTTGCTGAGGGGGGAGGGACAATATTTATACCACCTTATGTTTAGGTGTATATTGGGTATTGCCATATATGGTGAACATATATTCACTATATATATCCCAGGCTATGTGGGAATAATGGAGGGGTGTGGTTTTCATCGAAGAAAGCTGTGGTTACCGTCAAATGGATTTACTAAGGTGGAAAAAACACCGCAGTAAAAAATCAGAGTTTGGCGAAGACAGTTGACCTTATTTCATACACTACAAGTCCCAAACATCAAGGGATAATCCCATAAAGACGCTGTGAAAGAACCCTCTTATCTGAGGCATGAAGCCCTTACATAACCATGCTGCGGGGAATACCCAGGCTCTCATGAGCAGACGAGATTTAAAGCTTTTGGCTTTAAAGCGCTTTCTGGCAAAGAAAATGTCACAGGTAGTATACTGGCTAGGCCAGTTATTGAATCAGGGTCTTATGGTTTCAATTCTACCATCTAACCGCCACTGAGTGACCCGCAGATGATTGAGACATGGTATAACGGCTAAAGTATTATCAGCATCAGTTATTCACCAACTGATGAAACATGGTATTACGGCTAACGTATTAACAGCTTCAGCTATCCACTAACTGATTGAAACATGGTATAACGGCTAACATATTAACAGCTTCAGCTATACACTAACTGATTGAAACATGGTATAACGGCTAACATATTAACAGCTTCAGCTATCCACTAACTGATTGAAACATGGTATAACGGCTAACATATTAACAGCTTCAGCTATCCACTAACTGACTGAAACATGGTATAACGGCTAACATATTAACAGCTTCAGCTATCCACTAACTGACTGAAACATGGTATAACAGCTAACGTATTATCAGCTTCAGCATCAGCTATTCACTAACAACTTAAACCAACGCGAGACAATTTTTTTTCTGTAGTTTTCCAGAATGTATTCAACGTAAGCATATATAACAAATCATCAACGTCACTGAAAACTATAATTATACTACACTTAATAACTATTACTACAATATTCATAAAACTCCACAGTGGCTTCTGAGGATAATCAAGTTACTTAATACCAGACTTGTCTTCGACTTGTTTAGCATAAATGGCTATGACATTAACTGAAGCAAGCATATAAATTAAAAACATCGTTGGAATGTTGAGTGGTGATGAAATTTTGGTCCATTTTACGGGTGGGGTAGTGATGACTGTATACAATAACTACTGAAATCAGGTGACCCGTTAACGAATCTAATCAGAAATGGGAACCGTTTCCGCTGCGATATATCGAACCTTGACGATACACTCAGTCAACTGAACTAGAAACACTATGTACAGATGGGGGCAGCGTTAAAAATAATCTCTTGGACAGTTCACGTCACGAAGATGCGTTGTTGCTGAGGAGCCTTCATGGGTAGATTGGCGGTGGGCGTGAGTGGGCGACGGAACAACAGAACGTGGGGTTCTATAGTAAACAAATTATGTCATAGAGTTCACCGTAAAGTCGTGTGAAGTCATATCATACCTTTTAATACAACTGTCGTGATAATAAATTAGTCAGTCTGGTATTTAAAAGAGGGAACGGTTAACCATAATCTTACGAGGGGGTTGTGGGCAAGTAACTATACTATAACAATGATCAGAATGGGCAAGTAACCATATACAGTAGTGTCAATGATCACATGCAAATAAAAGTGATGTACCTGAGATCATGGGCAAATAACCATATTTTAATGATTATGGGCATGTAACACTGTATCGACAATTATGGGCAAGTAACCATAATATCTCAATTGTCATGGGCAAGTAAGCGCAACTTGTCAATGATTCCGGGCAAGTAATCAATGATCAGAGGCCCGAAACTATAACGTTACCATGGTGATGGATAATGAACTAAAATCGTACCTGGGGCATGGACAAGGTAATGCACCCATCCCGGCGACTGCTGCACTCCGAGGTTGCGCCATTCCGTCTCAGTCATGAGGTGCGTTTTAGGCACGAGCTTGGCAATGTCAGCCGGAAGTATCACATGCCTGCATCGATGGAACGGTATGGCATATTGAGGTTCAGGCTATCGTTACGAGTCAAGTCTAAATACCCACCTTAAAGTTACATACAACTTCTGATATTTATCGGTGTATCTCAACCATTGGATAGATATTTTTAAAAATATTCCAGTTTTTGTTAATGATCGATGTGTATATATCGCTTACAACAATTTCAAGATCAATAAAACTGAAACAGGATCAGGTGTACCGTGTACACAACAAGTTATCCATCCTACGAGCTCACTCGGTTAGAGCACCGGACCAGTGAGACGGTGGTCATACGGTCAAATCATACCAGTGGAGGGTAAGATACCTTGAAACATTTTATGGTAATAGGGGTAGCCAATGTGGTTCTATTAATAGCTGGAGAGAAATGCACGGAAAAAAACCTATACCTCTGATGGTCCCGTAGTTTTTTTCTGTGCATTTCTCCCCTTTAAACATTTGTATTTTTCATACAATTAAACTCAGCCAGTGTCTAAAAATCACTTAGTCAAAGTCAAATTCGTGAAATTGTTGTATGGTAGGTACGTACGTACCTGTACTCGTATTTGTCATCGCAGTATTTCTCCGAGTACGTAATCTGGTCAATCGGCATGGCTATATCGATCGACTTCTCAACGCAACGTGAGTGATATCTGCGATGCCACGATGATGATTAATTACTACCATTTATAGATGCTGAAGGTAAATTATTCTGAATTAATCTGTAGTCAGTAGTCACGTAGTACCAACCTAGGAGTGGCATCTATCAAGTAGGACACAATTAAGTGGAGTACAGAACAAACAACATACAACACAGAACATGTCAGGGAGAACCAGCTGCAAGGTATGTCATATAAGCGTTAGGTGATAACCTAAAACTTTTCTAGTTTAGTCTAGTTTAAATCAAAATTGTAGCGATTAAGTACAACTAAATTCTACACATTTCACTAAAATTATATTTCCATCATCTTCATATCGCTGAATAGCATAAGACTGAAGAGGGCCTGAAAGTCTACAAATTGAGTGAACAAAACCCTATTTTATGACGTAAAAGCAGTACAACGGAAATGAGGACAGCATTTCTTGCCATTCACTAAAATTTCCTTAGCCATCTACATTTCTAAGGAATTTTGAAGGAAGCGTATTACGCAAACATGATCTAAGCTGTGGGTATTTAAATACTGATGCTAAAATGCTCACTGTAAATGTACATAGTTGTATCTAACTAATTGATTTGTATTACCTGTATACTGTTAGATGTTAATTTTCTATAATTTAAGTGATTACATTACAGTCTTAGACCATTAGGCTATTATTTCATGTAAAGTGTATTTGACAGCTCTACTAATAAGTATACTTTAAACA
>WURV02160167.1:0-11720 GCA_011762755.2 Epimenia babai | reverse complement strand
GGGAATGGAATGGGAATGGAATGGGAATGGAATGGGAATGGAATGGGAATGGAATGGGAATGGAATGGGAATGGAATGGGAATGGAATTGGGGATGGAATGGGGATGGAATGGGGATAGGAATGTGATGGGAATGGGATGGGATGGGGATGGTATGGGAATGGGATGGCGATGGGATGGAAATGGAATGGCAATTAAATGGGAGTGAAATATATTTGATTACAATGTACTTATTGGCTTAGTATTAAAACACACTTTACATAGGTGAGTACCATAAATAGACTAGGCTTGAAGTGTTATAGTTAGTCTATTTATCAGTCTACATTATACATAATAATATACAGTACAAAAAAATCTGTCAAATCTACACAGTAAAATATTATGTTAAGCTATTGTATGTGATATAGTAACAAAGATTGCCTACCTAAGACATAAGAGTAATTGGAATCATTAATAATGAACCAGAGTGTCTTTCCGAAGATTTCGAAATATATATAGCGATGTTCGCTTCAGGGTCGCCAGCAGACTGCTCTGATCTAGACGCCGATGATGAGATAATCGAAATCAACGGGAAGGACGTGACGGACTGTAGTCACGCAGAGGTCATTTCTCATATTCATCGGGTAGGTGCCAGTCTCGGTGGGATAAAACTGCACGTTCGAGGCGTTAGGAGATTGTTTTTGGTACGTACTTTCTCAGCTTGTGAAAAGATTACCCTAATGATTTTGATGCTCCGTGTGGGATCTTGATGCCACGTAAGTGATGCGGTATAGAATTACAGTAGCTTCTATCTCTATTTCTATATGCGATTAAAATTGGTGCCAGTGGTCAGACAAAATTATTGCAAATAAAAGTACAAATAATTCTATTAGGCCTACATCGGAGGGCCGGTAGCGTAGTGGATCGATCATTATCTAGAAGACCCTAGTTTGATCTTCCGTCTACCCATCATACTGCCTGAAGCGCTTTTCTGGCTAAAAGTGCCTCGGATCACGTCTGTCTATGTGGCGTTTGGTTAGCCGTTACAGTGTTGTTATGTCAAGGCTTCTTCCCTCTGACGCGATGGTCTCTACCTCTCTACCTATTTTGTCATGTCATTGTAAATTATTATCAACGCTCATAGGGTATATCGCAGAGTATGGGACATGTACGCTGTCTTTTGGCGTGTATGGGCGAAGATAAACTGTCTCCCAGGATTCGGTGGTTCCCCACCCGATAACATATCAGGCTAATCTGTTCGTCGTGTTATACACAGCATCTTAAGACGAGCTTTGTAGAGGGTCAGTGATGGCCTGGACAACGGATTATAGTAATACCAGCCTATTGTTAGGTACTCGCATGCCAGGCCGACAAGGAGTGTATAAAGCCTACAAGTGTAAAAGCTGAATTCCAGATTCCGTGATGTACTGTAAAATTCGAATACCTCTATTAAAAATAGCCAAGCAAATATGTACATGAGAGCCGAAAATATTTTTTAACGTTTTTTAGCGCTAAATAGAATGGCGTATAAATATTATTAATTTTCTCCTGTTTACGATTAATGGCAATTACTTGGCAATGTAGCTGTGTTTTTGTGAGTCTGATATCTGCGGTAGGCCTCCTGGCTGGACTTTCCAGAAATGCCAGGTAGGATTCCTGGATCACATTGAAAAGAGAAATAAAGAAAACATTTATCAATTAGAAGACTAAGGAAAAGAAATGAAAAAAAGAATAAGATAACACTTCTTACTTCAACAACCAAATTTCTGATCATTTCTCAGACTAATCTTATTGGCTAACAATAAAATCCGCTAGACACATTTTACGTAACCACTTCAACAATTTTCTTGCGAATCTGCATAGTTTGTATCAGAGTATATTACCGGACGAGCCAGTTAGCGTAACGTAAGCGCCTTAAACCCCGTCTGCCCCTGGCAGTCTGGGTAGCCCATGCAATTGGTGTTTATTCAAGGGGCTTTTACCATGACGTGGCTGTGTTTCCTATCCTTCCAGGGTGGACTCTAGGACGCCTAGCTGTTTGCAAGATTGCACATCTCGTTGCAAATAAACTTCGACTATTACAGATTTAGCGGATTGTGCATATATGTAGGCTGTAGGCGTCTGGAGTCAGTGGTATGAATGGACGAATGTCAACCAGACTCGTCGGTTTTTCACTGCCGTGTTTTCCACGCCCCTTTGTAACAATCCGTTTCTCGAGTTAGCCACCCAGACTAGTATTATACATAGCCAAGAATGATCTACGCAACGATTATCTTAGCAAGCAGCTTGATTTTCTGACTGATTAACATTCCTTAGTCATATTGAAAGGAACATAAATAGAAATATTCATCAATTACCGAGCACAATAAAAAACTAGGAAGGAAAATAATTGAAAGAAGAAGAATGATAGATATTACTTGCTACTCACGCGACCAAATGTCTAATCACTCCCTCGCTTCACAATCTCATTTAATTGCCTCTCGAAAAGTTACTACGTAATTTACTACATTGGCTACTCCCAGTAACATTACTCAATGCATTTCACACCTTTCTTGAGGATTTTCATTGTGTGCACAGACATGTATCGGAGTATGATATCGTTACTCTAGTCAGTTAGCGTGACGTTTCATCTCATGATGACTTTAGGTAGGAATATTATTAATAATATAAGTTATTCCCTTGACCTTGAGCTGAGGCGCCATATGCCAAATTGCGATGTATGTGAGAGACCTCTTTCTAAAGAGCGTCCAGAGAAAAACAAATAGCAAATAAATTTCAAATATTACATGTGTTTTAGTTACTTATTGTTTTAAAAATATTTATTTATTTATCATATAGCTGCCTATATCCAACATGATCGTGTTTAACCATGGAAAAATACGAGATGGAGATAGGAGATAGACTCCCATTAGACGATTAGGTTTTTTCTGTGCACTTCTCTATTCAAAAAACCACATTGGTTATTGAACTTAAAAATTATTTTCTATTAAAAAAATTTCTGTTTTTTGTTAACGTTACGCATAAATTTTGTTTTTCTACTCAAAATGATTAATAATATTTAGTGAAAATCGCCACACATTTTCCAAACATCCTCTCTGTTCTGATATCCGAGATCGCGCTTTCATTATGTCTAAACGCGCTTATCGACCGTAACAGCACCTCTAACTGGTTGTCTTTCATGGTGGCCATTTTGTAAAATTCCTGTCATTTTTGTCGCAACCACCTAACACGGAAAGGCGGAAATAAAACATTTAACTCATATAACATAGCTTCATCACAAAGTCTGTACGAGTGCAATAGGTAAATTTTTATTCATCAAAACTTAAAGTTATTTGCAGATTTATTGTCAGACTCCGCGTTTGTACGCGCTATTAATTGAATTTGAATACCAGTGGCAGCCGCAGTGGGTTAATACAACGCCGTGGTCAATCACCAGGGACAGGAGGACTCCTTTCTGTCACGATTTGTCCGGTAAATTGTGGTATGTTTTGAAAAATCAGCAGTTGAGCCATCGACATCGTTTTGAAAAGTGTTTCTGCAATGATTCCTCCTGATTTACTGATGATTGCATTTAGCATCACGAGATGTGCCGTAGATACCAAAAATGGTAGAGGTGGATAGATAATGAGACATTTTCTCAAAAATTCCAAACACATTATGGGTAAAATTAATATATTCACCCGCATATAGTATTCAATGGTTTTAGAACCGTCTACAATCCATGGATAAATCAGTAAAACTACTGGATGGGGTTCTCCAGCTATTAATCGTCTGGGAAGATTTCAAAGATATTCGTCAAGTGACTATTGAGCCATTATAGCATTGATTTAATTTTCGTAGGTTATTGTGCCCTTGTAAAATAGTCTACTTAACTTGAATGTCAATCTTCTATTTTATTTTTCTTCAGGTTTATATGTTTGGGACCGTTTTCATTGCTAATTTGCTCTGCTGTATTGTGTAGACATTATGCAATATCCGTATAATGTTAAAAAGCAATTGATAAACATTATCAGATAAAGTAAAGTAGCGCTATATCAAAAATTGAAACAACAGTTCAATTATAATTAATCAGTCTCCGGTAGTTTCCTCACATCACTTCCATTTACCGGACGAATAGTAATAGTTAATAGTAATAGTAATGCATCCTTGTGTCGGGATGTAGGAGTGATAGTAATAAATTACCCAAAAAAACACGATAAGACAAGAATTTCGGGTAATTTTTAGTCTTGCATTTACACGATACAGCAATAGTGGAAAAATGATTGAAGGTGCAAATACCGCGTTACGCAATTAATAATGGGGGGAATGTGAACCGTAATTTTATTCATAATTCCCAGGGGAGGTTACGAGAATCGATGTGCATGTGCGGAATACGTGTATAATGATGTAAGTTGAGAGATTAATCAGAGTGCATGTGCAAAGTGGAAAAGTCAATCACAGTATGTGTACAAGATGGAGGTAGTCGATTCCTAAATGTTAATACCTGACAATAAAATATCTCTAAATAAAACACAGATGCCCCAAAAATGTGTTGTTTGCAATGGTTTTAATGTTGATATTTACGACAAATGGTATAAAATTTCTAACAGCAGAGCTACAAAATATGTGGGAATGGGTGTGGAGTAATAGTGAATGAAGTGTCCTAATATGTAAACTTGTGCATAAGTGTACATGAGTATGGGTTAATATATGTCGGCTGAAGTCAGCCTCATAGATGACTAAATTTGATAGCAATACATGTGTACAGGTCATCACCCTTCTCTTTGAAATTGTCATACTGGTTTAGTTTTTAAAAATAAATTCGAGTTGGTAGGAACTATGATTTATATGAAAAATATTGGGTTTATATTATTAAAGACTTTTTGGTTCCCTACATCCCTTTACACTTGGTTGATCGATAGAAAGCAACTGTCTGGTCAGATTCGTTAGTCACATCATATTCGGTCAACTAGTTTCACAAACATTTATATTGACGCTGGCCTGGACAATGGGTAACTCACGGTTTATTGCTGTGTGCAAACACGAAATTCCTTTGTTAAATAATCATAGATTTAACAATCACTTGAAAGCGTAGCTCTATTTGTCATTCTGTTTAATTTATTGTTGATGAACACTCCACCAACCCCCAATCTCCCCCATCCCCGAGAGCAACCGGGCAATATATGCATTTATAACCTTGAAATAGGCTCGTGTACTAATTTCCATTTGATGCAGAAATAATCGAATGTAAGGAGTCTGCATTCTCACCCAGTACAATTTAATTGTATTCTCTGATAGTACCGTAGGAAATACTCAAAATTCATTATATTGCCTACTATTCAAACTATCCCAAAATTCCATCTGGGGACATGAAAACATTTTACAACAAATTTTCTCGACATAACACAAAATAATATATAAAGTTATACTTTTTAGAATCTTATGATGCTCTGTTATTGTATTATTGGATATTTTATGCAATTCATGCCGACCCTCTTCTCCAAAGCATACCAGTCGACTATATATGGTATGTTGTATGATGATAAAAATGATGCATCATTCTGTTATCTACGTTTTATACCTGCACAGTGGGCGTGACGTGTAAATCAGCACAAGGTCTAACATTGTGTCATTATATTATGGTTAATTGCTATAAGCTTTTAACCTCAGTGTGTAGACAAGAGTCGTCAAGTACATTTTATGTGTTTTCAGTGCATTAAAAGCCGTACAATACAGTTGCGAGTGAGGAGGTCGGAAAGTTCATCTGATGTTTTCACTGGTATGTATTATTTGCTGCCATTAGTATAAGTATGACTGTTGGTTTCGGGATTTTTGAAAGCTTTTTCCTTATCCCTTATCCTGCTGAACAAAGAAATAATTTTATCAAATGTGTTTCTAATAGAACAATCAAACAGAACTGGGGTCAGTAATTGCTAGGACCACGTTGCCAATTTGTAAAATATGTATACTCACACATACTCGATTTTGTAGACGCGTACAATTTCAAGATTAGACTTGCATGTCACTTTTCACTTTAATAAGTTCTCTTAATATAGGGGTAGGGTTTAGTTGATTATAGATTAATCATAACATGATACTATTAAATAAAATGAAATATACTGGATTTAAAGTGCACTAATAGCATTGCTGTCTAATACACTTTACATCAATAAATACACTATTTAAAAACATTGATCTGGCCGAAGCATCGTCAGAAAATAACATACATAAATTAGCACTAAAACACTAATTAGCTTCCTAAACTAATAACTAAGAAGGCTATACTAACAACACGGGTAAACACAAATTTTATCTAATATTTCCAATATATGTAATATATTTAATGTTATTGTATATATCAGAACCAGCGTCATTTGTAGTTCAAGAACATGAAACTATAGTAAAAAGACGATAATTCTTGATAATGTATTAGTTGTAAATTTGGTAAACAAGTGTGTTTTTAGCTCACTTTTAAATTAATTTATACCTTTGCATTGTCGTATAATAACTGGAAGAGCATTGAAAAGGTAAGGGGCAGCAGCATAGAAAGCACGGTCGCCGAAACTCACGCGTTTCATACAAGGAACTATGAGGAGGTCGGTCGAGTAGAGCATACAGATGAATTTATGGTGATGGCTGAAGAGAGGTAGTAAGGAGCGATGCTGTGGATTCATTTATAAGTTAATAGAACGATCTTGAAAGAGTTTTGAGATGTGATGGGTAGCCAATGGAACGAGCAAAGAACAGGAGTAATATGATCGCGATGACATGTATGAGTGAGAAGTCGAGCAGCCCTGTTCTGGACTTTCTGGAATCGGCAGAGTTCGTATGATGGAAGATTGGCGTAGAGGGAGTTGCAGTTATCAACTGTGCTTGTGATGGAAGAATGCATAAGTGTTTCACATAGTTCTGGGTAGAGGTAGCATGATATTGATCTGATGTTCCGCGAATACATATAGCCAGAACTTTGGATATCTGCTTGTGGAAAGTGAGATGTTTGTCAAAAAAGACTCCAGGTCATATTAGAGTGATTAGCATGATTAGATGGGTTAAAGTTAGTAATATTTAGCCATATTACTGATCATTTTCATTAAAATAATTTTGGATCACGATATGTTTTCAGTCACAACATTTTTGTGCCGTTATAAAAAAAACCTGATTTTGGCATTGGTAAGCTGAAATGTTGATAGGCTCACCAAGAATGACCCGAGCTGAACAGATGAAACTTTTCATATAGCAAGGCGAGAGTCATTGTGATGACTATGTGCACAGTTGTTTTCAGTGTAGTCACATCTGCACATTTTGTACAGTCTTACCCCGTACGTACAGGAGTTTCAGAACAAAATGCTCCAGCTCCTGAGTCAGTCGTTGCAATGGCTGCGCTGCATAAATGTAGCCCTAAAGTCATTGACCACCCTCCCGGTATTCACCCGATTTAGCCCTCTCAAAATTGTCTTCCCAAATATGAAAAAGATTTGGATGGCAAATGATACCGAACCAATGATGATGTCATAAGTACTGTCGAGCGGCTTTTAAGTGATCAAAATGTGGGAATATAATACCACGGGTATCCAAGCCCTGCAACATCGCTGGACTAAGTGCGCAGAGCGTAAGGGGGACCATGTTAAAAACATCCACCAAACAATCTCATTATGTCTCTTACATCCGCATGATTTGTCTTTACATTTCATTGTCTGTTGCTCACTTTATTGTTTGTTCGCTGATAATCTCTCGCGTGGACTACTGTTACTTGCTCCTTCTTGTTTTAATTTTCTTATCCCGCGGCTCCAGCGTGTTCTACATTCTACCTGTCGGGTGGTTTTTCTGTTGTCGCGTCATTCCCATATCACTAAGTATCTTCAGCAGCTCGACTGGCTACCTTATCCTCACAGAATCAACTACAAAATACTTTCATGCATCAGGCTCTTTGGAACCAAAGCACGCTTTACATTAACTAAATAGTTTATTTTTACTCCCCTTCTCGCTTACTTTGTTCGTCTGATAAATCTCTCACTCATATTTCAAAAGCTTGCCTAACTCAGACAAACAATCGCTCATTCTCTATTGCTGGACATAAATTGTGTAACACCCTCTCTATCTGTCTTCATTCCTTTCATTCGCTGACTGCATTCAAGAGACGGCTAAAGACTCACCTTTTCTCTCTTGCCTATTATTAGTCGCTATCTTACTGTGTGTTGCTAAGTGTATTGTTTTTTCTTTTTCTTTATCTAACATACACTGCAGTTGATGTTTCTTTGTTTATACCCATTATTTATCTTTCTGTACAATATTATATTAAGTCTATACAGTATATCTGTTAACAGGTCGGTCAGAATCTGTGTATCCAGGTACTGCCACCTGTCATTAAAATGTTGTACTTTGTAACACCGCCATTGAGCACTATGTTGATAGTGTATTTTGGTTGGATACAAATACCAATATATTATTATTATTTGGAAAGGGCATCATGGTCGTCCTATGAACTTTTCAGCCTACTGTCGTATATAGTTTGATGTATTTTGGTCGATTTTTGCGTTTACTAATAAGCCATAAACTATTAAGATTACAATAAGTAAATATCCCTTTCATGGGGCAAGATATCCACTTGTTGAAATGGTATCCTTTTAATAGTACTATAGAAAAGAGCGTTACTACGATGGGCAGAGTGGTGGGTACGTCTCCGAATGGGGCATGTAACATTTCATGCTAACTACAGTATACTATTCAAGATTAATTAGGTCACCCATATATTTGATAAAAATGATAGTACATGCACGTAAATGTGTTCTATCTTTTTGCGTAAATATTTAATGTGTACATCAATCGTGACAGAACTTAGGATATTTTTCCGATTTAAGGGTGATAACCGATTTTCACCAAAAAGAAAAAAATGAAATTTATGACAAATTAAAAACTATGTGATTATCCTGTCATTAATTGGCACCAAAATTTGCATCAGTATGTGTAATAATAATAATAAAAATATATTATCACTTGTATCCCACCAAAATCCACTATCAACATGGTGTTCAGTGGCGGTGTATGGCTCCCCAACTGTCTATCACTGCTTGGGAGCGTTGCCACGTGCTGTAAATGTGGTTCCAGAAGTGCTGGTGTGGGATCTGGTTTCCAAGTCTCGATCATAGTCTCTCACAGCAGTTGAAGTGTCGCCGGTGGGTTGTTCCTGGCTGACATGGTAGTTTAGAGATGATGTTCTATGAGATTGAAGTTAGGCGATCTGACGGGCAACATCATTCGCTGAGTGGACTCACCCCTGAGGTACTGGTTCATGACGTTCGTGCGCTGAGCACGTGCATTATTGTCCATCGTAACCAAATCTGGACCGATTTCATGGCTAGTGGTCTCATAAAGGGGTCAATGATCTTATCTCGATACCTAACACCAGTCAGGGAACCATTATTGACGAAATGGAGAGGTATGCCTCAGCAATATGATGCCGCTCCAAACCATTATGGAGCAGCCTCCATATTTTCAACCAACCACTGGACATTAGAATATGGCTCACTAGGACATCGCCACACTAGTACTGTACGAGTTGTAGATGTCTGTATGTGAAGTCAAAATAATGCCGAGACTCGTCAGCGAATAAAACTTGGTCCTTCTGATGTTGCACCCATGTGACGCGTTCTTAGCACCATTCAAGTCTGATTCATCGGTGGTCGCGCGTCAATGATACGCATATTCCTGGCCGCCTCGAGCGTATACTGAAGAATAGGGTCTATAGCTGATGGTTTGTGTGGAAATGCGTACTGTCGATGCGCTACAGGGGTATCGCTGGAGTGTTGTGGCAGTGATAGTGAGATTTGGCCCCTTGAACCACCACTGAAAGCTCTACTCGCTGATCCACTGTTCTGGTATTGTGTCTACACTCGGGAAATCACACTTTGAGACATATTTTTCAATTCTTCAGCCAGGTCATGCTGATGCATAGCCGCTTCCAGCATGTTCATCGCACTCACCCACATTGCTGAGGTTAACCCACTCGAGTGGTGCCTTCCTGTACAGGATGCATTATTCAAACGGAAGACACACCGAACAGCAAAAAGGAAAAAATACCAGTAAACCCAATGGCACATATAGAGAGACCAAACTGAATATGGAAGTGTAAAATTTGAGATATCACACAATGGGCTTGTTTTGTAAAACCGGGGTGAACAAATTATTATAAATTGATACGCACGTGTTTATGACATCCCAGGCTGACAATAAGAATTTGTATAATGCAGGTTATTACCCATTTACCCATACATACATTATATGGATGATCTCTAATTAATTTTGAGTAGTATTTAATGGTTTTTAATCATTTTATATATATAAAATATTTATAGATGCTAACACCATCAATTATAAGATTACCATTATTGTTTTTTGTTACTAAAGCTCAGTCACAATAAATTTCTCGAGACAAGATCAATAGTCTGTCCAGACGCATCCATTGTAAGTGCACGTTGACTTCTGACACTAGTCAGTTTACATCATGTTATTAGTCCCGGTTGCGACTGACAGTCCCGATGTGGGTCTACAAACACCTAATAGTTATCACCGTGACGTGTTCTTATACTAATGCTAACAACATGGCCGACACGCATGGTAATTTAAGACTTATTTTGCTGAAATGGGAAATATCCTCACTAAAATATGCGTTCTAGCGTGTATCCTACTGATGCTAAAAGCTTTTGAACGCCGCCTGCCTATGAGATGTGGGTATCCCTCGCAGTGTGGTTACATAAGAGCTTCTTCCCCCCTAATCTGGCTGCACTTCAGATGCTCTTTGGATGGTCTCTATGGCGCTGACCTCTTTGTGATCTTGTCATTTCATTTCTAAATAATTGTCAACTATTATGGTTTAAGAGAAGTATGCGACATATGTAGGCTGTGTGTAGGTGTTTGGAACCAGTGGCATGACTGGACGATGGTCACCCGATTGTCCGGACTCAGTGGTTTTCATCCACCCCTTACAACTGAGGTTGATCCGTTTGTTGTGTTTACATGATAGGCGAGTATTGTAAAGGGTCGAAAGTGACCTCCATAGTTCGGACCAACTACTAAATATATGTCATAGGAACCTATGTAGCTGGACAAAGGTCAATAATTAATAACGACATTTTTGTATAGCTCAGCTTATCAATGTGCTATTGGCTCACGTATTGCTTTCCCTCGACGTCTTCTTTCCCAGTTTCTAGTATTCTACCTGAAAACTCATACCAATGCTACCTACTTGTCGTCTGCCCACAAAGACTATATCATCTAGAGCAGGTCACCATCGACAGATATCCAGCAATCCATGAGTTCACATGACCAATTTACAAAATACAATTATTTTATTCTCGTAATCTTTTCATCAAACTCAGCCATAACATTTAGTACATTTCTGCTGTTAGTAGGACAAGTACTTACTCAGCCCGCGTTCTGCCCGATCACTTATTAATAAAAAATAGCTCGCATAAAATGCACACGGCAATTTCTTAAGGGTCAACCAGGCCTGCACGTTTTAGTTATTTTCCTAATTGCTCTTCTCGCCTTGAATGAATTGCGTGTCTCTTCTCTAAACCGTGTCAATGAAACGGTTAAAACTACCGTCATTTTTAGTTTGATTGCCCAGGATAATTTAAAATGGTTTATCATTGTACGTATGACTACTGATGGGTCCGAAGCAACAGATTTTATGAAATGAAATGAAATGAAATTTTATTGATTTATAGTGCCCTTTTAACACATGGCTATCAAAGACACTTTACA
>WURV02160156.1:0-15774 GCA_011762755.2 Epimenia babai | reverse complement strand
AATGATCCCTTTCTTAAAATGACTTACAATACCCAGATTCACATCAAAGCAGATGCTGATGACGTAACGAAGCTACTATCTGGTATTTATCCAAATACAACGGTAAACATCAAGCAATGTGCCATAAACAAGCTGAATCTATGGTGCGCAAGCAAAAGTCCAAACATCAATCCGCAGAAAAATACTGCTGTAGTCATGACAAACCGCAGAGAATACATCCTTAAAGCTTTAGCATTAAAGGGAACTATACTGACCTTCGCACCAGTGGTGATTTATTTGGAGGAACGCTGTCACAGCATGATAAAACAAGGACGTATTATTTAGGCTCAATGCCGCAGGACCGTAGGTCGTTCGTGGGGACTTACTACCAGATCAACCCATTGGATATACTGTTAGACCGATTATCTCCTATGCTGTCATAGTATGATATCGGTCATAAATAAGAAAACAATAGCAGAGAAGCTAGACAAATTACCGAGAACAGCGTGCTCCATGATTACAAGAGATACGCGAAGCACCCCAGGTGCAACATTGGAGCTTCTCTTAAATCTCAGACCAATGTCTGTACACATGATGCAAGAATCATTATTTGCATACGCGATTGCTATATAAGCTCTACAAAAACGATTACAAAGTAACCCACAGAAGCATTGCTGAAAAAGAGAGAATGAATATGGAAAACATTTTTGAGCAAAAATGTTCCATCACCATTGAAGATAGCTTTACTTGAAATGCCAATGCAATAAGGTACCACAATAGAATTACCTGTTATCAAATAGAAACGCAGGCCCTGGTGTCGTTGTAAACGACTCCAGTGCAGGAAGGCCAAAAACTTACGCTCCCGCTTAGTGAATACCTATTTTTCGGGCTGAATTAGTTTTTCAGTATGCTATAACCACTTGCTAATTATCTACATAATTTAAAGACAAACGGGCGAAATACACTTATCCATAGTGTTAGCCAGGCCAAAAACCATTGAAACTCACCAGACCACATCTAAACTGGTCAAAGAAAGCAAAAATGCTTTAAACAACCTGTGCAGAAATAGTCACGTTACACTTCGCTGGGTTCCAGGTTATTCTTGGGTACGAGGAAATGAAAAAGCTGATCACATGGCTAGACTAGGGAGTGAATGGACTCCAGACAGTCATGCATACCTATTGGCTATTGCTAAAAGTTTAGTTAGGAGTGCAGTGCCAAACTACACTCTGGGAACACACAAAAATTCTGGAAGTGACGGATTGACTGACGACAGTCAAAGGAAACGATGAAGGAACCTGAAAAAACACAAAACTGGCTCTATTGCAAATGTCAAGAAAAGACGTAAGAAACATAACGTCTATATTAACCGTTCACTGTAATTTGCAAGGGCACTTAAATAAACTGAAGTGCACATTGACTGCTACTTGTCCCATATGTGACTTAGAAGATGAAAGGCGTTTCTATTTTACCACAGAATCCACATAAAATATTTACCTATACCAATGAATGATGCGGATGAGATAGGCAAGCTTAACTTAAAGGATCCGATTAAATATCTAGATCGCAAAAATAGACTGATGCACACACTGGTGGCACAAGGACGCATTTCAACCACTAAATCACATACACACATAAATGAAAAATACGTGAGTATGACCATCCTCTCCGTGCCAAGGTGTGAGAGGGTGGGCGAAGGGAGTCATCAGCGGTCTGGCGGTGGTGGCCGGGCTGAGCGAGACAGGGATCACTGTCAAAATTTCCCACTCCATCACCGGAGTATATAGGACTACTCGTATACCTGATGCCGAGGTATTGTCTTCGTGGTCAATGCGAGATACATGCTGTCTTTTTACTGACGTATATGAGATTTGTGAAAATATATGACACAGGAAATTCATGTGACTGCCCTGCCTTAGATTTTCACAAATATCCTTAAATTCCTTCCCCCACTGGATTTTCTTGTTTGTAATGTATAAGAGGGAAACCTCGTCTCTTTTGGCCCCTTCTACTCTGTTGTTTCGGGTTGCTGATGTGCTTCCTAGGCCCCTAATCCTCTCACTATCCGGGGAAGAAGAGACGATCTTAGACTAAACTCAAGAGCCACCACAGTCCTTAGGACCACCAGGACAATTATTTTTGAGGACGCAAATACGCCGACCATCTCATAATGACTGAGCAACTCGGACACATCACCTTAACTTTAAAAAACGGATAAACATTGTGCAATCATCAACCTATATGCTTTTTACTTGACATGCCCAAGCAGCGAACCATTGGTTCGACCTATACATACATATACACAGGCCACCAACACGAGAAAACATTCACTCTCCGTCTACGGCTACATAAAACTACTCGTCCGTGATAAAACCGCACTGATGAAGAGTGGCAATATAATATCCACACTGTTTCACTATTTCAAACTTATATTTTATGTTTCTGCATAATATTATATGTTAAATTTATATGTTTATATATACTTATATATAGCCAGTATAGTTATGTACGTGACATAATGATATTTTAGCCTCCAAAACGTCACTCAAAGTCAGTTCACTTGGATATTCTAAAGGCCTTAGAAACCTTGGAATTTTATTTTTTGCTCAATCCATCATCCTCTTTCGAAACAGCGATTTATCAACTGGCTTCCGGCAATCGTGTCCGCTACATTTATAATCATCCATCTCGTTATATTTGTCATCAACTCGCTGGCGTTATGCGGATTATATATATGCGGATTTTATATATCTTTAAGCCTTCAGTCTTTAATTCCTGTTATCATGTTAACCCGCAACGGATTATCGTGATGCAATTTACTTGCCATTTTATTTATAATAATTTTCGTACCAGACGTTAACTCTATGCTATCGGTATTGCGAATATGTTTTCGTAGCTCCATTATATGATTATAAATTGTTGATATCAATTTAGTCATCCCTCTCAACTTTGGGGAAGTCGCGGGTTCGAAACCGCCCAGTCGTTGACTTTTCTAAGATAATGAGTAAGTCATATCATCCCTAATCTCAGTAAACACGTCCACTATTCAGGGTATCACACTCGGCTGTTGTTTGAGTTCCCCCCACCCCTGCCTCTCTCAGCAGCAGCCGCTACGATTCGTTCATTATTAAGAAATGCTATTCCATTGGTTGCACGGTATGAATTGTAATACGTCGTGCAAATTATGATGTGCTAGAAAAATGAGAGCAGAGGCATAGGAATATAATTAAAAACACATTGCACCTAGGGGCGTGCTATAGGTGTTTGTGAAGTATTAGATACACAAAATTATAGCGCCATTGTGTTATTCGCTATTTCGATGAACATTTTACAAAGCTTATGTGGTGGTTATAACAACAAATGGATTAGCCTCAGTAATAACGGATGGGGAAACATTCCGTAGCGGAAAAACCCTCGAGTGTGGGCAGACAGTCGATGTTCGTCCGTTCGCGCCCCACCGGTTCCAAACGCCTACAGATAAAGGTAAAGTACAACATTTATATACCGCAAGTATCAGCCAAGAAAGGCTTCCACACGGTTTACAATGAAATGTTTTTGGCAGCTATTCAGCGCATATACAATACCTTCGATACTCAAATATCACCCGGCCAAGGATAATATCGAACATCTACCCATTTTAGAGACGGGTTTACTCCAGCAATCGGGAATAAATGACTAGCTGAGGATCACCGCATAAAAGTCAACTAGTGGGAAGTTTCGATCCCGCGACCTTTCGGTTACGAGCCCGGTGTTCCTACCACTCGACTAACTGCTTCCCCTGAACTACAGACAGCTTACACTCCGCTATACCGGCGATAGTTTGATTTGATTAATTTCATTATTTAAACTAAGATGAGATGGCGGAGAAGTAAGCGCCATACAGACCACCCAGATAGCACCTGATGCACAGACACGGCGGAGGGAAGAAGCTCTTACATCGCTAAACTGAGGCCCCCAAAACCACCTTCCCTCTCTACCGCTACCGAGAGCGGGGTTTAGGGCGTTTTTAGTCCGAGTAATATACCGGCTAGAGCTGTAATCACTTCTGAATCATTCGATTTCAATTCAAACTATTACCCACTACGCTAACCACCCCCTTAAAGCTACCTTTCGTCGCGGTCTGTTACATGGGCAGTAACTCGGAGGGAGCAGCGTCGGTTTCCCATGAACACAAGAGTTATTCCTCTTTGAGAAAACTATTCGCACGTCGTTTGATTTTTTCCGATTTCTCTTTATCGACTCTGATTATAATTTACTAACCATCAAACTGTAACATGGTAGCGAATTATATTACTTGTACCTTCGTAAAAAAATGACGTTAGCTCTTCAGGTATCAGAAAATGATCTCGTGCAGTCGCGAATTATTATCTCCCATATTCTGCAACAACTGTCATTCATCCCACTCAGACTATTCCATCAGTTCTTCCTTTTTCTATAGGTGATGCCTTGATCACTTGATCAATCCTTCTCCTTGTGCCAAAACCTGGGAGTCATATTTGACAAACATCTAAATCTCGAATCCCACACTGACAAGGCATGCCCAATGTCCTTTATCCATTATTTCGTCTTACTTTCGCAGAATTCGTCCTTACATTTCATGGTCTGTCGCTCACTCTGTTGTTTGTTTGCTGATAATCTCTCACCTTGACTACTGTCACTAGCTCCTTCTGGGGTTTGCCTAATGTTGTTTCCGTCGCCTCTAGCGTGTTCTGCATTCCTCCTGTCGTGTTATTTTTCAGTTGTCACGTGATCCCATATCACTCAATCTCTACAGCAGCTCCACTGGCTACCCTATCCTCACAGAATCAACTACAAAATAGGCACTTTCATGCACCAGGCTCTTTGGAACCTAAGCACGCCCTACATTAACGACATGGTCAATTTTTACTCCCCTTCTAATAAATATCTCGCTCATATTCCTGAAGCTCATCTAGCTCACATAAACAATCGCTCATTCTCTATTGCTGGATCTAAATTGTGGAACGCTCTTCCTAACTGTCTTCGTTTTTTCAGTCGCTGACTGCATTCAAGAAACAGCTGAAGACTCCCCTTTTCTCTCTTGCCTATTATTAGTCGCTATCGTACTCTGTGTTGCCAAGTGAACTGTTTATCTTTATCTAACATGCACTACAGTTTATGTTTCTCCTTGTTTATACCGATTATTTTTCTTTCTGTACAATATTATGTTAAGTCTGTTAAAAGGTCGGTCAGAATCTGTGTATCCAGGTACTGCTACCTGTCACTATAATGTTGTACTCTGTTACACCGCCATTGGGCACGAGGTTGATAGTGGTTTTTTGCGGGATACAAATAACAATATATTATTCTTAACATTTATCACAGTTACTATCCTTTATTTCAGACATTCTTAAGCGACAAGAGGTATTTTCACTAATAGAATTGAAAATATAATGATTCAAAAGGTCATTTCAATAATGTATTTCAGATTACATTAAAGTACTGTAATTGAGTGATTTTTAATTTCTTGAGCTGCGTGTGGATGCATTTTCACCCCACTTTTTGACGCTTTGGGATACCTTTGGTGAAACTCGAGTATATGCAGAAAAGCTTGAAATGAGTTCACATTTTTAGATCACCTTTTGAAACGTATTTCACGATTAATAGTATGGTCATAATAGCCTCAAGTAAATACAAGTGACATTGATTCTTGGCATGACCAATACATGTGTACTGGGAAACGTAAAATGTGTGGGGCTTGCAGCCGCTTGTGGCTTCTTTCTCAAGTGGCATTTAACAATCCTGGTTTGTCGCTTCAAATGAATATTAAACTAGTTTGTTTTATAGGCTGATTATCTATGTGTAGGCGATTCATGGCCCTTTGCAAAACATAGTGATAACGCCTCCTCATAAGGGGTGGGGGAACATTTCAGTGAATAACCCATCGAGTCTGGGTCTGATAATTGACTTTTGTCCATTCAGGCTACCGGTTCCAACGATCCATGTCGCGCACGTCGCTAAATCTATGATTGCATGCTTTCTTCTGTATATTTAACAGCGTTTTTGAGAACCACGGATATTTAAAGTCCGTATATCATGCTGGCGATATACACAAATATTTGTACAAACATGATGAATTATAAATCGTTTGGCTGATTTTTGCCGTGTTTTCTATATTAACGTGATGTTAATTGCGGTAGCCTGTATGGTTCTATTAATAGCTGGAGAAATATGTACAGAAAAATCTATACCTCTGATGAGACACGAACCCACGACGTCCAGATAACTGGTCGGGCGCTATAGGTTTTTTCCTGTGCATTTCTCTCCGGCTATTTAAAGGACCACATTAGCTGCTCCCATTGAAATTTCACTAACTCACCAACTCCCACAACGCTCGATTCATTTTGGACGCCGTATGGCTTTTAAGAGAGAAACCACGTTTATCGGGGAAATACCGCAAAAAAATACGCAAAAAAGTCTGTCGACAGCTTTATAACGATGTTTTATTATTTAATAGCGAGGCTAAAACAAAATGCAGAGTGGCCTAGGTGTATGACCCTTATTGACAGCGCCCTTAAAACCGGATCAATACACAAATCTGCGCACTGAAGCTACCTGACATCTACCCACAATAACGACTAGATCGATGTGAAGACACTTTAAGCTGCTAATATACTACGGGCATTCATTATTCCCTATATATTGGCATGCAGGCATATCTCAGTATCATTGTAATATACACATAATAAGGCGATTATTGAAAGCAGTTGGGCTAAAATTAAGCCTAAACCAGGTACAGTGATAATTATAATATGAATACTAGTCAAACAATAATTTCCCAACATACAAAGATCATATCGGCAGGTATAATAAAACTCATCTGGTGAACAGGAGTAAAATAATGAATGAAATCAAACGTAATAGTCTATTTTACGTCGTAAAAAATTATCACGATTATCTCTTTTATGTTTCGTTTATTATGGTTTAAATGCAAGGGTGTTAAAGAAAATATATTTCTATAAACAAGATTAACAAGCTACATACGCTAAAATTTGTGCTTGCAAACAAATGAAATTTTCACTGTAAATATTCCAATTTAAAATGCAAAAATAAATAAAAAATTATTGGAGCATAATAGAGCGATATGTTTACACTAACATCAAGAAATTTGGAAAATTTTCTGCTATATATCTTGAAATCCCATATATAGGCAAAGTAAATTTTATATACAAAGCGAGGCAGCGCACGCCACGGGCATGGGACAACATCAATATAGGAGAGAAAATTAAATTAAATTATAATACAGAATAAATGATAATACTACATTATCTTCCGACAAGGTTGCTTGATTCTTCATCCACGTTTCATGCGTTCTATATTGACCCGCTACACTACTTATCGGTGATTTTCCGTGTTTTGCCGATGTTCATACCGGATTGCGTAGCACCGCCCATAAATCCGTATTGCGTGCTGATCGTGCTTTTTCCCTACAAATACAAAATTCACCGTTAAAATGGAATAAAATCTAGAAAAAATGCAGAAAATTTAATTTTTGTCACTTCTGTCCAGAACACAACTTAGACATTCGCCCATGTTTAGCAGCAGAGTGCAAAGTGATTAGACTTGGTAGAATAGTGAGTAAAGGGCTTTATCTTAAGTTCAAATAGTTTTAGCTATTATTACATCTGCGATGTAACATCCCCTTTCCCTACTAGACGCATTTTAAAGATTAAAACCGCAAAATATTTCTAGAGTACGTCAGCTGCAATTGTACGCTTTTTAATTTTAGAGATACGCCTATGACCACAACCTTATAACGTAAACGTAAAGATATAGTTGGCACTGGACCGGATATATGAAGGTAGGTAAGGCCGACTGCCCGTAGGTAAATATTTACTTCTGTACTTTCTTCGGAAATTCCTTATATTTTCGAAAAAGAAATAGGCACCAGACAAAAGGACCGCATATATCCGGTTTCACCATAGAGAGTAAGGAACGGCTCTCGTGGCCGTTTTCTTTTTAACGCGGACCGCCGCGTTTGTGCGAATACGTTATTTCTCGATTGACTACCTTTCGCCGATTTTAAATCTTATGAGTAATTCGAAATGGATATAGAATTTAGGACCAGGAATAATTACTAAGATACGTATCAGTGCGATTCCATGGCATAAAATAAGAACAGGTAAATAGTCGAGTAGTATGCGAGCTAAACTCAATGAGTCGTGGGTCAGAAACTACCCGCCGGTCGGCTATTTTGCTATGATCCCCTGCAAGTTATTTATCTCTTATTACAGGAGTAAACCCCTCTTCATGTTTTATGATTGTGTCGAAGGTGTATATACGCTGAATAAATGCTATAAATATTCATTGTAGACCGCATAATATGAGAACTTTTTTAACTGATATTGGTGGTCTGCAAATGTACTCTATATAAATTTTTTAAATATTTGATACGACTGCTCTCATAGTCTCCCCCCCGTGCTTGATTCAGATAGCACAGTCGAGTTAAAAACACATTCAATCAGCAATAAACATAATATTATTCAGCTTGTAGTTGTAACAGCACGAGCTAACCTGTTTATCTGTGTTTTGTGGAATGAAACATAGAATATTTCGTTTAATTAATGTCGTTAACTAACATTCTTTGTTCGCTATAATATGAATAAAATAAGTTTGAGTAAGTCTATCTTTTTCTTTGTATGGAAATAACGAAATTTTCTCGGCTGCTAATGGTTCAGAAATCCAACGGAAAGCTTTATATAATTACATCTTACAGTCCGCGAAATTTCGTGAGGGGTGCTAATTATGATATTGTGGTAGGTGCCATAAAAGACAATTCGAAACGCAGCAGTAAAAAAGTCCGGGCATAAAATCACTGCAAGGTCTACATATGCCGCCGTATTCATAGCAGACTACCGACAACTTTCGGGAGGGGCCATAACGACTTGATCCGCGTATTGATTGGAATACGGTCGAAGTTAAACGATTGCCAATTCGAACAGCAATCAATTCGAAGTGAAAACAGATTCAAGTTGGAACTGGGGATTGGTCAACTTGGATATGGGCGTAAGTATCCGACTAGCTTTTCGTGCTGTTCGGCTTTGTCGGTGCAACCAGACTCAAGTGAATCCCGTATTTTGCGCATTAACGCGAATCGTCGCAGAAAAGTTCGGAAAAATTGGATCAACGGATCTGCGCACACTTTCCCGGAATTTTTCCGACCTTTTGATTTCTAGTGGGATATTCCCTATTAAAATTAAGATTATGTGGTTATATATTATATGCAATACACGTGTCTAAAGGTACGTCAGTTCCGTATTGGCGCCGACCTGGAAATCCTCTCCCGATCCCGCACCCGCGATCTGTCTCGGAGCGGCGTACATCATACCAGCCTGTGTAGCTCCTTGGTTACTGCCCGATTGCAGCCCGACGATCGCGTGGCTCTCGGCCGCCATCTCAATTCCGGTCTTCGTTGGATCGTTTATCAGCCTCGCTGTTCCGAAACCGGTCATACCGCTCTGGCTCGCTCCCTCCGCGTAGCCGGCTTGTCGCGCGAGAAAACCCTCGCTCTCTTTCAGTAAATTAGGGATCTAAGTAGAAATTTACATAATCGTACATTAAAATGGGTCGTTTAGAGTATATTACATCTATATATATATATTACATTATCAAATATTTTTATTATTTTTACCTTCATCAAAATCGCTGGATAGATTGCGTGGCGGAAGATCTAGAAGTCAAACGAATCCAAGCTAAAGATGTATGAAACTGTTCCGTTAGTGGAAACTCCGTTTTGAATGGCTTCTATCGGTAATCCACTCAAATTGATCATTTACACAATGCTTCTGAATGCCGATGCACACACACTTTGCCTTCTCTAAATCCCTGATAAGTTATGAGATACTGTCCGTGTAGAGCGAGATAGAAGAGAGATCGTTTCACACTGTACAGCGTCATAACCATACGAAACACAGCCGCTTCACTAAGGAAAGTCAAGTACTAAAAATATAATAGAAACAATGTTCCGAAAAGCATGACTTAATCGAAGTGTAATCGACCTTGAAGTGCGACTTACTTATAATAGAATATAAATTTAATAAAAGTATAGGCCGATATAATATCAGTGTAGATGATATAGCATACCGCATACCTAATCACGCAGATAGGTTTCTTCAAACACAATCTCGAGTATATAAATTGTATTTCACTGTTCGGAGCTTTAAAATTCATAGACTCTCTATATTATCCTTCACACGAGTTTCTTTATTGCCTGATACTCGCTGTTTACTCAGTTATTCACTGTGAAAGCCGTTCGATTATTACTTACAGGGAGGTCGGCGACATGACGCGGCCCCTGCCTCATGCCAGCCTGGGTAGCGCCCTTATTATAGCCCGACTGAGAGCTGAGAATCGCCTCGCCTTCTTTTGTCATCGTCAAGTCCGCCTTCGTGTCGTTGACCATTCGTTGTTTGCCAAACGTCATTCCTGGGGAAACATCGTTGACTCGGATGTAGGAAAACTGTTTATAGAGATAAGCAGCTCTCATATTCGTTCTTGATAGGGTACAGATACTTTCACCTTGAAATATATTACGAAGTAAAAAACACACGACGTCGTGTCCCCTTTCATAATCGGCACTCGATGGGGTGTATTCTGTGTACATGGTGAACCGTGTACCGTGTGTAATTAAAGTTAACCAGTGTTCACCTTTCCGTTTAGAAAGAGACAGAAAAAATTCCGCACAGTAATCAAATTGATGCTTGACCAACCAATTAACAAAATGCAAACTTCTTCCCGGGTATTAACGTAATGATGTAAGGTCAATTTTTTGGTTTCGTTTTCAATAATGCCATCGTATTGTTATCGTTTTTCTGATTTCACTCAGCGTGGTAGCCACCTTGTTGAGAGGCGAGTTTGTTTGTGCCCGCCTGCGCACCAATAATGCCCTCTCCTGCTCTCAGCTGGTCGTCGCTGAAGTTCATCCGATGCGTGAATGTCGGGGCTGGTCCGCACGTCGGCCCGTCCATCTGGCACCGCTGGGCCTTAAAAGATGCGATAAACACTACATAAAATAAATAAACGTGCCTAATTACGTACAGGTAAACCACGCCGGAAGAGTATAGACATCAGTCTTTATATTTTCCTCGGTGATCTCCTCGACACACCCCTAAATATCGCTAACTGTCATTGTGAATGAGGTATCCGATTCAAAGTCCGATCGGTATCGGAAATCGCTGGCAATGTAAAAAGCGCATTCAACGATGTACTCGTATCTGGCTGAGACCAGCAGAAACGGCGATAAAACATGCGTGAGCCAGGAACGATTTTACATTCTACGAGTTTAAAGGCGCATCATGAAGAGAGCGCGACCTGTAAAGATAGATTATATAAAATTTGTATGTGCAAACTTTAATTGGCTTTTTCGACCCCCATATCGGATAACATGACGTCTACTATGGACATTGGAATTTAATTTACTTTCAAAGCTTTTCATTTATTCCTTTCGACGATGTCCCTTCTATCCGTATGACTAGTTTACCTCAGAGCCGAGTTGAAGGATTGTCGAAATAACCATGTTTAGGTTCTTGCCATCGTAGAGATCGCCCGTGTTGAAGGCCAGGTCGCGTGGCACGCCAAGGGCCGCAATTCCGTTAAGGAATTTTTCAATATTTTCCATCTGAAATGGTGAACAATATTGTAATGTCCAAGAACCATAACAGGTTTCTCACTCTGTGAAAGGCATCGTTAGCTCCCTTAGTCAATAAAACATCTTTTTATTTTAAGCAACCAATGAGATCACAATGCTCTCTTCACCATAATCTTACACTATAATATATTGTACAGAATAATAAATAAATAAGTCGCTGAGCCACGCTGCGTGTTTGATCATCTATTCCTAACTTGCCTCTCTGTGTAACATCAGGCTACAAACAAACATTACAAATATCATCATTATTGTCAGCGTCGTCGTTCTCGTCCCCACTGTCGTCGGTACAGTCACCTTAACGGTCATCATTATCATCATCATTAATATCATTATATAAATCATCATTATCATCATCATCATCATCATCATCCGACGGAGCATGCTAGGTGTTCGTAAAAGATGTGTTGATTGTTGTTATACCTACGCTATATCCAGCGGTAAAAACTTATTCACGAAACTACAAGTTACTCGACAAATGGTAGAGCGTGGTTACAATGTTAGTACTGATGCACCTGTGAAATCTTTATAGATTTGTTTTGTCTAAACGTTGTTATTAGGGAGTCTGCAGGAACAAATATAATATTTTTTTGTTTTTATTCATCACCCACCATTTTGAAGGGTGTTTTCATAGTGGATGCTCGTATGTCAACCTCTCTTGCCGCTTGGGGTATCTCACGAGATTTTTGAAATACTTGTTGTAGCAACCTGAAAGCATATCGTTCAATATCGTGATTATATTATATATTATATTATATTATATATGATGACTATTGTTACAACTATACCGGATTCTACCGGATTACATGCCAAGACCTCAGGAATATTGGTCAAGCAATGACCAAGGATTTTATTTCTGTCATATCAGAAGCCACTGTTGCGAGGACTTTAAGTAGTTTTACGTCACAATTAATAAAACCTAATAAAATAATATATAGAAGAATATTTCGTATATATCTTGGTGCCAAGTAATGAAATTGGCACGTTGTTTAGATTGTCATTGGCTGTCGATAGTGCTCTGTATCACTCTGCTCAAGAAGATGTCGCCGAGTGCATTACTCTCATTTACTATGATAGAGAAACAGGGCCGTATTTAAGCAGGGCGTCGTAAGCTATATAAAGCTCCCGAGTTTCTTCCCTTTTTTAATTATAAAACACGTCTAGGCTATATCAATAAGACTTTTAATTACATCAAATGAATGCAGAAAAATGCCTCGGACTATTACTCTCTGCGTTTCTACTAAAAATACCGCGTTTCGTCCGATTTTGCTGAAAAATTTTAAGACTAAAACGTAAAAGTGCGTACACAAATTACGTCATTAATTTTCGTTTTACGTTTTTTGACCATGAACGGCGAGTTAGGTAAAAATGACTGTACGTTATTATATTGATGTTAATGCGGATAGCCAATGTGGTTTTTGGAATACCTGGAAAGAAATGCACAGAAAAAAAACCTATACCTCTGGTGGGACTCGAACCCACGACCCCTAGATAACCGGTCTGGTCTCTTTTTCCTGTGCATTTTTTTCCACCTGTACGAGTTAATTTTGGTGACCGGGCCTTTGCAGTCGCTTCACCCATTCTTTTTTGGTCTCTTCCATCACACATTAGACAATGTACAGAGCTAAATACATTTAAATCCATACTTAAAACCTTCCTTTTTCTACTGCCTTCTGCTAAGTTTACGGTGACTTGCTTCTGTTATCTTTTAGCATGTTTCATCCCTTGGCCGTCTGATAGTTTACCTGGGTTATCTTATCATGTAATTCTACGTAACTTTCCTATACGTTGTATTTTTCGTGTGATATTTAACATAGTTTTACAGCGTTATAATATGTCTGACACTGTTGAAATATCCGATCTGTGCTTTAATATCTTTAGTTATATTTTCTTTATCTGCGATGTTACTTGTATGCCTATTTTATTTTCGGTTCAGTCATTGTATACCGAGATCGATTTTGAACTGTATTCCTTGTATTGTTAATCATAGTAACCGTAAATTTGTACACTGTCTTTGATCGCCATGTGTTAAAAGGGCACTATAGATCAATAAAATTTCATTAAATTACGTTATTATATTAGATAAATTTAGGTAAAGGGAGGCACCAACATATATAATTCCAAAATTTTATAATTTGTCCCTGACATCATGTAGTTCCACAAAATATATCGCAATGGGGGTCTATCACCAAAATCCTAGGAGGATCTCCATAACAAACCCCAAACTGAAGCAAAGACAAACAGGATTACAAGTTTAGTTTGTTGGATTCCCTCAACTTGAAACAACTCTTTTGATTAAAATAACTGTAATTTTTAGGCCCGATGTTGAAAATCGTGTATACGGATAATCCCTATTTCTCTCACAAATAGTATACTCCACACTCCTCCCATCGAGTGATTGTATCACCACCAACTGACGAGCACAAAACTCGTTCTGGATTAAATCTGTACTGAATACACCTGCTCTTATTTTGAATCACACTACGAAGTGATATATGCATGACGTCGTGTCTCTGCCGTAATTGGCACTTGTACATACTTGAATCCGAAACTGCTGGGAAATTCCCTTAAGGCAACATGTGCGTGGTCTTATTCTATCAAATAAGAACTCTAATAATATAAGACTATAGGAATAAGACTATATTATTTACTGTAAAAGTACGGTTCCGTCTTTGAGGCTTTTTTCGACTTGGAGGGCTTGAAGACCGATGTCGATTCCGCACATATGTTGGATCCATACACGCGCCTCAGCCGCTTTGTTCTGGTCGTATTTGGCTTGGAGCTGAAGACAAAAACCATATACAGCTGTGGTTAAACCACGTCGTCTTGTCACATGTGATAGAAGCTCTTTCCCCGCGTCCCAAATTTGTGGAACCTCTTCGCAATCACGTTACTACAGTAAACAACCCCGTGTCACTCATGTTCCAGTTAAAGGCATATATTTTTACCTAATAGTTTTAGCTAACAGTATAATCACCTAGTTAAATCGCGAACTATGAGCTAACAGTATAATCACCTATTTAAATCGCGAACTATTAGCTAACAGTATAATCACCTAGTTAAATCGCGAACTATTAGCTGACAGTATAATCACCTAGTTAAATCGCGAACTATTAGCTAACAGTATAATCACCTATTAAAATCGCGAACTGTTAGCTAACAGTATAATCACCTATTTAAATCGCAAACTATTAGCTAACAGTATAATCACTTATTTAAATCGCGAACTATTAGCTAACAGTATAATCACCTAGTTAAATCGCGAACTATTAGCTAACAGTATAATCACCTATTTAAATCGCAAACTATTAGCTAACAGTATAATCGCCTTGTAAAATCACTGACTAATAACAGAGGATCACTTAATCCGTTCGCTAACTGGTGAATAAGATTGGGTTGAGGCAAGGTTTTGTATACTGTTGAGATGTCAGTGGGAGTAGACATCGCAGGTGGGACGTTGGATGGACACTGCGATATGGGCGCATTTGATCTTGAATAAGCGAGTTTTATTAAAATCTC
This sequence comes from Epimenia babai, assembly GCA_011762755.2. NCBI lineage: Eukaryota > Metazoa > Mollusca > Solenogastres > Cavibelonia > Epimeniidae > Epimenia > Epimenia babai. The sequence goes on along the minus strand of WURV02160156.1, from coordinate 614 downwards.
GAGGAGAGGTAGAAAGCTGGGAAGCCAAAACAATGGCGACGCGCAGTAAAAGAGAGATAAACCCCGCATGGAGCAGCCTAAAGCATATAATCCGAGAGACCCTGAGATATTATTGGACGTGATACGTAGGAATACGGCTACTGGTCAGCATAGTTAGTTAGAAATAGGGTAATTACCAAGGTAATCGTTGTGAAGGCCATTCCTGACCCTTTACAGTGCTAGCCTATGTAGTTAAAACGGCAATGGGATAAGTATCAGTTATAACAGGCGGTCGAAAACATCACAGTGAAAAACCCTCTGGGTCTGGGCAGACAGGCGATCTTTGTCCGTTCATGGCGCTGGTTCCAAACGCCTTTAGACATATGTCGCACGTTCCGCTAAATCTGTGTTAGTTGATTATTTACAGTGAGGTAACGAGATATCGGAGAGGTAACGAGATATCGGAGAGGTAACGAGATATTGGAGAGGTAACGAGATATCGGAGAGGTAACGAGATATCGGAGAGATAACGAGATATCGGAGAGGTAACGAGATATCGGAGAGGTAACGAGATATCGGAGAGGTAACGAGATATCGGAGAGATAACGAGATATCGGAGAGGTAACGAGATATCG